>CAUYQG010165623.1:0-26039 GCA_963574415.1 Tarsius wallacei
ATATACCCATGTAAAAAACCTGCATGGGTACCCACTAAATTCAAAAGAGAAAAAAATAGAAAATCATGAAGAAAATATATCTTTACAGTTCATTAAATGAAAATGGGTCATCCTAAAGTTCTTCATCCTTGCCATCTTCACCATGAGAATCTGAGGATGTGGTGGAGCAGGGGAGCCTGGTCTTGCGGTCTAGGGTGACACAGGTGGAAGAGGTGGAGGGGAGGCAGGAGAGGCTGGACACTGGGTGTAGTTTTACAGAAACACGTCTTAATATCTGTCTGAGGCCAGGCACAGTGGCTCATGACTATCATCCCAGCACTTTAAAAGCACGAGGTGAGAGAATTGCCTGAGCCTACAGGTTCGAGACCAGCCCTGGCAATTTGCTGAGACCTCATCTCTACAATAAACTTAAAAAAATAGTTGGGCATAGTGGTGCATGCGTGTAGTTCCAGCTACTTGGAAGGCTGAGGTGGAAGGATCACCTGAGCCCAGCAGGTTGAGGTTGCAGTGGCCAGGAGTGTTCCATTTCCCTCCAGCCTGGGTGACAGAGTGAGACTACAACTCCAAAAAAAAGTTTTTACACATTCATTTTTCTAAAAACTTTTCCATATGGCACCAATTCTACTTCTACTATAAGCTTTAGTTTTAGTGCCCCATAGTAGAAAGGTTCATGCTATAAAAGATTTGAAAAGCAATCGGTAATCAGAACACTTGTGACAGCTTGTGTAATGCTGAATTGTTTTCTGGCACTGTTGCTTCTGTGTCTTTTTTATTTTTGTCAGTTTCACTGTCACCCAGGTTGGAGTGCAGTGGCATGCTCATAACTGCTGCAGTCTAAACAATGCCCCACAAGTCCTGCCACCTCATGCTTCTCCCACCCCACTTCCTAGGACAGATGTGTCAACCTCTAAATGTTGCAAAGAAACCCTGCTTTTAGGCCAGGTGTGGTGGTTCACACCTATAATCCCAGCACTTTGGGAAGCCAAGGTGAGAGGATTGCCTGAGTCCACAAATTTGAGGTGAGCCTGGATAATTTGGTGAGGCTTCATCTCTACAATTCATCAGAAAATTTGCAGGGTGTGGTGGTGTGCCTGCAGTTTCAGCTACTTGGAAGGCTGTGGAAGAACGATTTCCTGAGCCCAGCTTCGGGGGATCCGTGGCTTCCCTGTAGATAGTGCCCAATTTCCTGGAATATCAAATCCCCATCTGGTCTCCCTCTGAGCGATTATAACTTTTGTAATTACAAGTGTGATTACTTTTACAGTCCTTGCCCAATGCATGATGTCTTAGGCCTTGTAAATTCCCTTTACTCTAGGCAAGCTTGATTGCACTATGAGATACCTCTGATACCTGGAAGTCTGTTTCTGAAAAGACAAAGTCGGTAAAGTTAATTTTACCTAAAGTGTGCATTTCTCCAAAAGCATAGCTTCTACTTTCTCATCATTGTGTCAGGATTTAAGAACAAGATGAAAAACGGCTTCCCACTCTTGGTCTGTCCTTTCATAGGGTGATATATATTAAGCATGGACAAATTATAAGAATGCAAGCCATTCTACAGTGTTTGAATGGTGCATCATATTCATGTATGATTTTGGAAAAAAACATGAGATTAACTTAATAAATGCATTGGAAGAAAACTAAAAAAAAAATGCAAGCCAGTTTTGTAATAATAGAAAGTTTGGTAAACTATAAAAAGTCTCATACCTTGTATAGGCATAAACATGTTTGGGAGTGATCAGCTGTAAATTTCAGAGTCTTTTCTTCTGAAGAGAGATGTGGATGAGATGAGGGAATGCTACTGATAATATTTCACTTCCTTTGGAAAACTCAGCTTATATGATTAAAATATTGAGATTTAGTAAATCTGGCACTATGTACAGGAAAGTTCATCATATTACTTCTTACTTTTGCTGAATGTTTGAAGTGTTTCACTTTTAGAAAGTGTACCTTTGCTCCGGGACATTATCTCAGAAGGCAATGCTAGAAGGTAGATGTTACTAGGGAAAGGGGAGTGTTCAATTTGGCTTTCTTTTGAGTTTGTACTTTGGCACATGTCCAAGGATTAGTTGATTTCAAACCCTGGAATTCACAGTGACCTGAGTCCTTGGCAAGGGCATACTGTGTCAGAGGTATGTTTCTAACAGGAAAGGCGTGAGTACCAACAGCCTGGAAATCTGAGACTCCAGGCAGGGAAGGAACGTGTGGACTTGGGGCCCACTGTGGGACTTGGGTCCCTGCAGCCCAGGGTTGCAGTGATGGCTGAGGGCACTGAGTCAAGGGAAGGGACGGTAGGGCTCTCTGACAAGCATTTTGAAGTGGGCAGGTAGTGTAAGAACCAGGCAGAACTGAGGAGATCACAAAAGTAAATGTCATTAATCTCCTTACTTTGCCCCCGTCCATTTCTGGTCCGGTCAAAGGCTATTCTCTGAAACAGACCTCAACAGCCTTTCTAGGATGTACCAGGGAGTCTCAAGTCATATTTTTTAAGTAGTAGGGGTTAAGTTTCATGTCAACACACAAAAAGCTGATGGAAAACTCCAGATTAAGCGAGTTCATGCATTTAAGATTCAGACACAGATCTATGGTAGACTACTGAAGGCCACAGCTAAACGGAAAAGGTGTCTCTTTGCTTTACTGCCATTTGTGTATATTAAATCTTCAAAATGTAGAGAATTAACATAGCTAAATGTTCAGGCTTTCCATGGCCTTAAGGAGACACTGAATACAGGCCTTATCTTCAATTCAAACACTTGTGTTAATTAAGGATTCATTGTTTGGACATAGCAGTTTGGGGATGTGCATCCTACATACATGAAAAAGCGTATGTGTGTTTGCAGTGTATTTAAAGCAAAATAAGATTGCTTTTAAAAGAGAGTGTAAGGCATAATAAGCAGCGCATAAAATGATATAAACAGGCTAAAGGGGGATTCTAACAGACGCAATATTTCCATGATGAGCACAGACTGAATTCCAAAAGTTACAATGTGGCAATCTCACTTCCCAAAGGAAAGGTGGGCAGAATCCACTGGAAAAAATTTCCCCTGCCACAGCAAGATGTATACCTATATATAGAAATTTCTTATATGTCAGTATCTAGTATTTTTTCAAAACATCACATTTTATTCATCTTTTCAGATGTTTAAAATAATATACTGAAAAGTGTGTCTAATGAAAAACTAAGTCTTTTTCTCTATGCTCAGTGTCTGAGTTTGAAGTGCTCTGACAAGTAGGACAGTGTTTCAGAAAATGCTTCAAATCAGGGCCATCTGACTGCAATTATTTAAGCTGGGGGGTCACCAAACTTTTTCTGTAAAGGGCGAGATAAAAAATACTTTAGGTTTTCCATACAGTCTCTGTTGCAACAACTTGCTTCTGCCCAGTGATGTAGCATGACAGCAGCCATAGATGATATGTAACAAATGAGTGTGCTGATGTACCAGTAAAACTTGAATTACACAAACAGGCTGTATGCTGGATATGGCTCATAGATCGTAGTTTGTGAACACCTATCAGACCAGTGATTTTTCTTTTTTCTTTCTTTATTTTTTTTTTACTGCCGTCCACAGTAAGAAATATATATGACATCACAAAACAGTGCATACACATGCACACACAAAAAAAGGTTTTGCAAAATCTAGCTTGCTTTTTCTACCAGAATTGCACTCTGCTGTTCTCTTCTCTTCTTTTCGGTTTTTTTTTTTTTTTTTTTTGAGTTAGAGCCTCACTCTGTCACCCAGACTGGAGTGCAGTGGCACGCTCCCGGCCCCCGCAGCCTTGACTTGCTGGGCTCCGGCGATCCTTCCGCCTCAGCCTTCTAAGTAGCTGGAACTACAGGCACGCGCCACCACACCCAGCTAGTTTTTGGTTTATTGTAGAGATGAGGTCTCTCCAAGTTGTCCAGGCGGGTCTCAAACCCGCGGGCTCAGGCAATTCACTCATCTCGGCCTCCCAAAGCACGGGATTACAGGCTAAGCCACCGAGCCTGGCTCTTTTTGGTTTTTTAAATGCTAGTCTTGACCATATTAATGCTTCATCACCTGCAGATTAAAAAACATTCATTGCTTATTGAAATGCAAATTACTGCTCCTCTATGAATTACAACTCCTTAACCAGAATATTGGAGAGTAATCCCAAACATCTAGTTTTTTTTTCTTTTAAAATGATCCCAGCTAATTCTTTTGCAGAGTCAGATTGAAAAGCACTGATCCAGTATATCAGATGATATTGTACACTGACCTATAATTAAAATTATGTCCCAAATTGTTCTCTGTAGAAAATTTTAGTATTTTCACAGAAAGCTCTCATTTTGTCTTGCTTTAATTTATGGATGATTTAGGGCTTTTCTTCCCCCTTTTCTCTTATGTCACTTTTAATTTTCAGTATCATGATAGAAAAAGAAAAGAAGAAACTAGGGTTCAGGCACCATCCCATTTGTAATCTGTGTCGTCTTTAACAGGCATATCCAAAAGATAAGTGATTAATATAAAGTTATTCTAAAGAAATATTTTGACCTTATTTTTTGTTGGAATTATATTAAAGTCTTCAATTCTGCCATATAATTTAAATTAGTCTTTATGCTGTATGATTAAATATTCCATTCACTTGATTTGTTCTAGGGACTATAATTTATTTTCCTTGTGGAATTTTTCCTTTCTCTGACAACTTCTTACAGGCATGTTCTAATATCCTGAACTGCACTAGACACCTTTCTTAACTTTGCCTCTGGATATAAGATGCCAGAGGCTAAATTATATTTGGTGTAAAATAAGTATTATTTTATGTAATTAATGAACACAGTTAATCCACTGGGGACGGTAACTATAATTATAATGAATTAAATCTTTTACCAGGCTCAAGATACTGTTTGACCCAAAGTTTTGACACTTCATTCTCTGACTTGTCATTTTCAGGAACTTTTCTCACCCTTGCCTGAAATAATGTGCCTGCTGCCTCTCAATTCATTAATTTCCTTTGTTTGCTACAGTACATACTTGGAATTGGACGTTCCTTAGAGGCCTCAAGTTCTGACATTCCCTTCCTTCCTTTTCTTAGAGTTACACAGGGATGATAATGATGACTTGGAGAAAGAAGGAATTTCTTGGAGTTAGCAGGAATTCTAGAGGGAGTCTAAGCCAGCCTTTGTCTGCAAGACAGATTAACCAGCATCCTCCCTACCCTTTCACCCAGGGCTATTTTCCATTCCAGAATTATCATAAAGCCAGCCAAAATCTGTCCCTGGGTGTGTGGATGGGGCACTAGGCACACGGCAATTCCAATTAGTGGTCTAATTTTAACTTGACTTCTGGCCACAGGACTTCATCTCACAGCACATTTCAAACACCAGAGCGAATGGTCAAGTGGGTTACCTTGGACTTATCTTGGCCTGCCCCAGAGGTTATGGTCAATTACACTTGAGGGTCATTTTCAAGCAAGACAGAATCAGGAATTGGAATGGAGTCTGTGAAGCAATCATGCATTTTTATCCCAACTGGGAAATGCTTATCAAAATAGTTCTTGGTTATCAAGTGAGCACAAAGTGCCTGGAAATGACGTTCCCAGCAAGGGGAAATGGCCCAGCTGTGCTTTTTTTGGCTTTCTCTCATCTGCTCAACAGGAAGAATATTAATCAATGGGAAAAATGCTCCCTTTCTGTTAATTTAACACATGAGATTTAGGTAGTGTGGGAAATAGTAACACCTAATGCTTTTACATCACAATTTTATTACATGGATTACAAATAACTTTTTAGAAAATGGTTTTTACTTAAGCCACAAATTCACACCTATGGAGCTGTTTTATCTTCTTGATGGCACAGCTGAAAACCTGAGATAGAGAAAGTTCCAGGGTTCCCTACGGTCTTGCAGTCATTGTGTGAAATAGTCCAGGGAAGAGATCTGGTGACCCTTTGTAACTTGCCACTGGTCAACACCTTTTTTTCCCATCAACAGGGAAGCAATTCGCAATTCAGTGTTTCCTCATAAAACGAATTAGCAACACTTCTCCAAGGAGATAAAGAATATCTAAGACAGTTCCATAACTGGGCTTTTATATTTTGATATCTCTCTATGCCTACTTTTTGAACTTTTATGGAAGGACAACACAACAAAATGAAAGGTCCAGCCTGATGCCTTTTTACAAAGTGAGCCCACCCATGTAACCAGCTCTCTCCATGCCTCTTTTGTTCAAGGTGATGAGACTTCGAAAACTGGCTCAGCAGATTGCAAACTGCAAACAGTGCATTGAGCGGTCGGCATCACTCATCTCCCAAGCGGAACACTCTCTGAAGGAGAATGATCATGCTCGTTTCCTACAGACTGCTAAGAACATCACTGAGAGGTGAGTGCGGGGACCTGGGGAACTTCTCGGCTACTGGGCTCTTGTTTCTTGGGTATGATTGGCTGGCTTTGCCCTCGCCTTGCTTTTGTTTTCATTTTCAAGGCTCAGTACCAGAGAGAATAGAGGCTTTGAGCAATTTTGTCCCAGCTAAAGATGCTTCCCTTTGACACGTCAAAGCCCTTTCAGTAACAGCCTGTAGTTCAAGGCCTTTGAAACAAGAGTCCACCAGTTAGAAAGAATAAAATCAACCTGCTTTTGGGGGGTAGAAAGCTTATGATGGCACAAAACCTGCATTTATTGCGACTCCAGACCTGATCTTATCGTTCACTTGGTAACAAAGAATCAAAATGAAGGCAAAAACATAAAAGGGAATCTTTTCTTCCATCACAGGGCTCATCTATTATTTTTTTAAAAATCACACAGATGTTATCTGTTAGGCCCATTTTCATTTGGTTGAGAAGCTTGGCCTTGCCTGAAAAGGTCAAGCCCGACTCATGTGAGAGAGAAAGGACCAAACTGTCAACTTCATACCATCTCCTTTTAAAATACCTTTTATTCTCGGCTAGGGAACTTAAAAATGATGTTATCTGAATAGTTGGCTCAGCAGTAAAACTGGCCAAGATGAGTATTCCTTCAGTTCGCATACTTGACTGGCATAAAAATTCCTCATCTTCATGGACACAAATATCTAAAGCAATTCCAGTGAATCCAAAGAGATGCACTAGGCTGGGCCAGGTACAACCAGTGCCATGTGAATGATATCTTCAACCAGTGTTAATGGCCTTGTCTTCATTCATTCTAATTTTCAAAGTCACCTCCCCTCTATTCAAAGCAATAATAGAATTCTATCACTGGAAGACCTCAAAGATTTCATTCATGCTGATCTTCATCCTACAGCAGAGATCAGCAAACTTTTTCTGTAAAAGACCAGAGAGTAAATATTTTGGCTTTGCAGATTATAAGATCTTGGCCACAACTACTCAACTCTGTCATTGTAGCTAGCTCTGTAGTAGCCATAGATAATGCAGAAACAAATAGATGTGGCTGTGTGCCAATAAAACCACTTACAAAAATAAGGCTGTACTTTGCCCATCCCAGGCCTAGGGGCAAAAAATACTTGCCATCTTATGACTCAAACGTCCTCAAAGTTTGAGTGCTTGCTTGTTTCAGACACTGTGCTAATCCTCAAAATATCAGATAGAGGAAGTAGGCATTGATATCTCCATTTTCACTGTTCTTTTTTTTTTTTTTTTTTTTTTTTGAGTTGGCGTCTCACTCGGTCGCCCAGACTGGAGTGCAGTGGCCGCTTCCGGCCACCGCAGCCTCGACTTGCTGGGCTCCGGCGATCCTTCCACCTCAGCCTTCCAAGTAGCTGGAACTACAGGCGCGCACTACCACGCCCGGCTGATTTTTTGATTTATTGTAGAGATGAGGTTTCGCCTGCCCAGGCGGGTCTCGAACCCGCAGGCTCAGGCAATTCACTCACCTCAGCCTCCCAAGGTGCGGGATTACAGGCTGAGCCACCGAGCCCGGCTTCACTGTTCTTAAAGAGTGGTGTTCAGTGTTTTCACAACTTTGGTCTACTATCCAACCAGCTTGGCTGTATTATTTCTTATATTTGTGGAAAAATCATTTTGCAGCTGATTAGATACTTATCTCTTGTAAGGAACATGGGTATCAGCTGGCTATCACCCTGTTATATCTCTAAAATGCTCTCCTCCCTACTCTAATAGAGGCCCATTTTTTTCCTTGTAACTGCCAGGTTCCAAGAATTTGTTTTCACTGGACCATATCCAATTGCTCAGTATTCACCCTAAAGTTAAAAACTGCAAATAGCACTAATACTCCAGTGTACCCAGAACACTAATAGATAGCATTTACACTTAGGTCATGGTTTCCAACTGGAATCCAAGATTGGTTTTCTCCACCTATGTGTTGCGAGATGTCCCGACGAAGTGACTACTATGAGGTGCATTCCTCAGTGGTCCTTAAAAATTCGACCAAGTGTCACATGAATTAATCCTCACCTGGCGACTAGAGAGAATATGGCCTCATAACAGTTATGCTGAAAGAAGATATGCAATTGAAGTTCCACCCAAGTGCGTGAATGTCCATTTGTGATCTCCCTCAGCTCCAGTTCAGCTCTCCTCGTAATAAGCCCATCACATCACGACTGATTTCTCTTTCTACAAAAACATGCTCCTGTCAAATTTAAATACACAAAGCCTATAAAAATGTGCGGGGAGTCTTGTCTCTGTGTTTCTGAAATCCCTCCTCTTTCCATCTCTGTCAGTCCTCCTGCTGATTTCTGAGCCTTTTTCTACTTCCAGTAGTTGTGATGTAGCAAAAGAGCTCTAGGCTTAGACTAGGGATTGGAAAACCTAGGTTTCGATTCTAGCACTGCCACTTTTTTAGTATGGATCTTTGAGCTATTTTCTACTTAGAAAATTGGGCTCAGAATAGCTGTTTCTATTGTGATAACATTAAAACAGGTATTCAGCATTGTAGATACCTTATGAGTGTTAGCTGAATCTATGTTTTCATATTTCCATGTCAGTCTAGCCTTCCTTGTATGTCTTTGTTCCAATACTACTCTCTGTCTACCTGATGCTATTCTTCAACCTGTTACTTAACATTCTTCTCTAGAATGTGACTTTTATTTCTCTGTCTACTATTGTGTCTGCCTTGGGCTTTGGCTCCTGTATACTTCCAATCTTTATTCTTAAATTCAGTGGTGGAACCCAGAACAAACTTGTAATCCTGCAGGAATTCTTGAAGTGAGACTTAGTGAGATTTCTCTGCATTATTAAATTCGTTTAATTGGATATGTCCTCCTACAAACTGAATCAAAATTGCATTTTTTTATTTCAGAAACATTAAAAAAATTAATGAAGAGAGAACCTCAAGCTTTACATTGTAGGAGATACATTTGCATTGGAACCAGCTGTTCAGCTCTGCACTTTTGCATAGTACATATTATAGATCGCATTGGGGCCACTCACTGACATTGCCGAGTCTAGTTTTGCCCTATGTTCCATGCACGCAGAAAGCTTGGCCATCTTATTTTTATCAAGATAGCTCCAGCACATTGCAAACTGCCTGGCACGAATGAGTGAGTGAATGAATAAATTTATAAAACAGGGTCAATTATTCCTACCTAATATGGTTGTTGTAGGGATAAAATGAAATAGTGTAGTAAAAATACTAGTCCAGTTTCTGTCACAAGGTGAACATACAAGAAATACTAATTCCCTTCCTCCCCACTCACAAGATGAATGCAAATGTAATGTATAACATACTATATTCTCAAGCTACACTAATACATAGGTCATTGGCATGATTGTTATGCATCTTTATAATTGTGTCAAATAAGCAAAACTATTCACTAAATCTAGGCATAAGAAAGTTGGTCTACTGCTTATGAAGAATCTAAAATTAAAACTACTTTTAGCAATAAATTATCTGTATCAAGCGGATAGTAAAAAGAAAGTTCCCTCCAAACAGTACCCATTTTTCAGAGCATCTAGGAGGTTCTCAGACTTCTCAAGGTAATCGCTCTCTTCTTTATTACCAGGCAGTTGAAGGATCCGTTGGACTTTTCCAGAATACAAAGCCAAGAACTCTAGTTGTCAGCTCTGGAAAGATGTCACTTAGTTCTAAGAATTGAAGTACATATATTGAGTGGTTTTGGAAGTGTGTTTTGCTTGATATTCATAGGCATTAAGATAACAATGAAGTTCCAAGGCCAAATGTGTTTGGGAAATCCTGAGCTGACCAACATAAACCCATTTTGTTACTGTGAGGCCTCACTGGATTTTACCATGGTGGTGTGCATGGTTTGGCAGAAACCTTGTGGGCAGAATAGCTCTAGATATATCCACCTTCTGGAAAACTGGCCCCATGTGGCCACCAGCAATTGAGTGTTATGGAGATTAGGAGCATCAGAGCAGAAATAGAAACAGAGAGTAATATACAACCCACCTTTTAAGCATCAAGACGGAACACAATGCTTTTATGTGCTCCAACATGTTAAGAAGAACTTAACACACACTTATGTATACATATGCACACACACACAACTGTAAAGCAAGAAGTTGAGAAAGTGGCATAACACTAACAGCCCTAGTGGATTTTGGCAACTTATCTAAAAGGCCAGAAGATGGGCAACAAGGATTTGGGAACTAAAAACATGGCCTAAAATGTTGAATTTGGCAGATTTCCTCTTGCCTGTCACTCCAATTAAGAATTTGAAGTTGTAGCCAAAGATAAGTATCTTTCCTTCCATCAGAAAACAAATGTATAGGTGTGAAAATCTGCAGTAATCTCTATAGATTCTTGCTGTCAGTCTGCCTCCCAAGCTAGAAACTGATACCTTTGGTTCCCACTTCACAAAGCTCCTACTATCAAGATGGCTGGCATTTTCAACAGTGTCACTTGACTAAAGCATGTTTTATCATTGTTTGTAGACCATAGGACTAGGAGAAACCTGGAGGGAATATTTATTTTGGATGAACCTGAACAAAGAGGCTTCCATCAGTGGGAACTGCTAACGCCAGGGAAATGCAGTTGCAAGTTTGGTGCTTGTTTCACAATAGCTCAGTGCAATTCGCCCTGCTGGGCATTATGACGAAGGATTATTAAGATTTCACTTTGAAATCTTTTTTTGAGTAGTTCAAATGGCACCACAGCATTTCTTTTAACTTTTTTGCATTGATCTATATATTCTGGGCTCTTCAGTATGTAGCATATATTAAGGGCTTCATAAATATTTGTTGAATATTTGTTGAGAATAATCCTAAGATGTCTATGAAGTTTGAGGACCTCTGTGTTCATAAGGAAAGCATTTTTTAAAGTACAACTTGACCACCAGTGGAAAATGCCTAGCAACCATCCCTGTTTCCATCAGTCCAAATTAGCAGCTGTTGATAACAATACTTAGTTCAATTCCCTTGGGTGCAATATTTAGTCAACAAAATCACACAACTCTACTATTCACTGCTTCTTGGTGAACCAGTCAGGAGATAAAGTTAGACTCTCCACTCTTATTCAAAAACTTGAAGTTTTTCTTTCTAGAGTTTTTGCCTTTTAAGACTTTCATTATGGATCCCAATATCATTCTAATTATGACATTGTTGATTTATTGTTCTCCTTCTCTCTTTATACAACATCTGCCAAAAATACAAGTACAGAAATTGTATTGTTAAGGGTTTTCAGAATTTCATAGGTATACTTTTTTTTATTGAAGAGGTGAAATTTTCATAACATAAAGTTAACCATTTTAAAGTGCACAATTCAGTAGCATTTAGAGCATTCACAGTGTTGTGCAGCCAACACCCCTATCAAGTTTCAAAACACTTCACCCCAAAATTAAACCCCATGCTCATTAAACAATCACTCCCCATCTTTCCTCTCCCCAGCCCCTGACAACTACCAATCTGTTTTCTGTCTCTATGGATTTGCCTCTTCTGGATACTTCATACAAATGGGTCATACAATATGTGACCTGTTTGACTGACTTTTTATCACAGATCATGTTTTTAGGCTTCATTCACATTGTAGCATGTGTCCGTGATTCATTCATTTTTGTGGCATACGATTCCATTGCATAAATATACTCACAGGTGTAATTTTTGTAGCCAATATATGTTATTTTTGTAAAATCCAAAGCTTTAAGAGCCATTAAGAGAGTCAAGAGGAGGTATAATCCTTGAGGAAAGCAGGCTGAAATTTTTCTAAATTAAGCAGAAGAGTGCAGACCTGAAATTCTCCTGGCTGCTACCAGCTAACTTTGTAGCCTTGTACAAATGAGCATCAGTTTTCTTAATTAAGCATATTTCAAACTTGTGTTCTTTGTTCAGAAATTCCCAGCACCATACACAATTTCCTACATAAGTTTACAAAACTTAACGAAATACCAAACTCAACAAGATTACAAATATAGTATCATTTTATATGCTCAGAAGTGGTACATTTCATGCCATACTTTTCTTGTTTTTAAGAGAATCACTTGCATTTTTTAATCAAAATGTTTGTTATTAGTAATGGAACTTTCCAAATCAACTTGAGTACATAGAAGGAGATTGAGACACACCAATACCTTGCTTTATAGTTTATACATGAGAATTCTAACCAGAAAACCTAAATGAAGAGGAGGAATAGTGCATCCACTGGGGGAATTTGTGAGAAAGTTCATGAATATTTTCCACAGCATCTGCTGGGAATATGGTGCAAGAAAATGAATACAAGGAGAACAAAAATGAGCCAGACAAAAAAACTCCCTTTTTAATGTTTATTTTAGAGAGAGGCTAGTAATTGATTAAACTAATCCAATATCTGGAAACATTCTTTTTTAATCTTCACTTTGCCTTTTATGCAGTTTGAAATTTTGGAGACTCCCCTTTGAAGTAGAGCAGAGTCGAGTCTGAAAGGAACAAACAGTTTCCCAGACAGATGTGTGAAGAAATGCCTGGAGCTATGTACTTCTTGCTGGGGTTAGATGTGATGGAGCCAGGCTGTTAAATACACAGCAACATGAAATATGAATATGCTTTTGCTTTCACAGGAATTTTTTACCGATGGTAAAAAGGAAGGGGGAAAGCCATTCTGTTGTTTTTCCCAATTCCTTCATTTTTGTAAAGCTTACATTCATTTGTTTTGTGTTACTGCGTTGTGCCATTTTGAGATTCTTCTTAAGGCTTGCATGTAAAAAAAGTACTTGAATAATTATATTTATTTTCCTTTTATTTTTTCATTACTGTGTAGCAATGTGAAAGTCATATTGACATCCCTAAAAAGTTGTTTTGTTTAAATTACAGAGTCTCCATGGCAACTGCATCCTCACAAGTCCTAATTCCTGAAATCAACCTCAATGACACATTTGACACCTTTGCCTTAGATTTTTCCCGAGAGAAGAAATTGCTAGAATGTCTGGATTACCTTACAGGTATTGTCTTTGGTGTTCCTTTTAATATTGTGTACATTCAGTGATACAGACACTTTGCCCACCAGATCGATGATTCTCTAAAAACCAGAGGTATGGGCTTTTGTCCTAAGGATGACATACGGTATTCCCATAAACAATTTCTGCTCACATACCCCCCGACCTCTTTTTTTTTTAACCAAACCAACACAGCTGAAGACTAAATTGGAGACAGGAAAAAAAAAAGTAGAATTTCAATCATTAAAAGCATACTTGCCACTATTTCCCTCACTCTCAAGATGTGGGTGCTAAAAAATAATAGCTCTATTGGGTATTTTTGTGTCATATTAATAAGGCATCTCACAATACATTAGCAGAGAAAAAATTGGCAGTGAACTGATTGTCTACCCTGTTTCAGTTCTTTGTGTTTGCCATCTCATTTTAATGTTCACAACATCAAATTGAAGTAAAGCATTATAATCCTCATTTTGCAAATGACAGAGGTCAGCCATCTTGCTGGAGTTCAGATAGCAAGGGAGTAGCAAAATTAGGATTTGGCTTAAGTCTGTACAGACACCAAAGATCTATGCTCTTTCTAGTAAAAGCCTGAATTTCCTTTTGGTAAATGTTACCATGGCAAAGGTAGCAAAAATCACATTGGAATTCCTGGTGCCGTGTTTCAATTGTGTGCTTCCTGTTTGGCTTTTTTTTGGGGAAGGGGGGGAGTCAAGCTTAAAAAACAACAATAACAACAGCAACAACAACAACAACAAAAACCTCAGGCCACTCCTATTCCTAACCATGCTTCTAAACTTTTATCTGCTGTTAACCTCTAGAGCAAGAACTCTTACTGTTGAGGCAACCTTACTTGTGTTAGTCAGAACCACTGGTGGCTGTGACTTCAGGAAAGCACAGGGTACTCAGAGAAGCCAGAGGTGCACTGCACTTAGGACATGCAGACTTCAAGAAACCACATCCCGAACTTAGCATGGCATCAGTTTCTCAACTCCAATTCTGTGTGTGTATGTTTGTGGCTGGGGAAGGTGGAGCAGGAGAGAGAGAACATTGTGTGATGTTTGTTTTTACAGTCTGTGAATAGAAAGCAAGGAGTTCTATATTCAAAAGCATTGTACCCAGAAGATCAGAGTTTTTTCTTTAAAAGTTTCCAATTTAGCCTTTCTGCATTTGCAAAGAAAACGAGTAGTTCCACAAACTTCTTATCTTATGTAATTCTCTCTTTCAAACATACCGCTCCTATTAAGGAAGAAAGCAATCCACTTTAAAAAAAGCATTTACAGTAAGGAACCAAGCTTGGTTTCAAATATTTATGAATATAGTGCCCTCCTTTTTAAGATTTTAACTCTGAGATTTATTTAAACTAACACTATCCAATAGAACTTGCTACAATGATAGAAATGTTCTATATCTGCACTATCCAATATATTAGCTACTAGCCACAAGGGGCTAATGAAAACTTGAAAGGTAACTAGTTAAGTTTTACTTTTATTTAACTAAATTTAATTGAAATTTAAATAGGCACATGTAGCTCATGGCTATTGTATTGGACATTACAAGTCTAGACTTTCTCCAGCTAAGTTGTTTTTCATGGTGGCATCCTGTTAAAAAAAAAAAAAAAACTCTTTTTTCTTATATCATTTGGGAAAGAGTTTAGTCACAGGCAACAGAAGCTCCAATGAACAGCGAGTAAACCCATCTAGAAGTGTTTGTATTATAGAAACAGAAGAGAGGTCTGCGATTCAGGACTGGGCAACAGTTCCATGATGACATCAGACCCCAGGCTTTCTCTTTTCCTGCTCTGGCACCTTCATTGTGTTGCCTTATTGCCATATGATCACAACAGGACTACTCCGCCTCCAAGCATTATGCTCAAGTTCTAGGCAAAAAGGGAAGAGCTGAGGGGGGAATGATGGACAAAAATTCTGCCACCCAGGTTTATGTTTGTTTATCAGAAAAACAAGAAGCTTGCTCAGAAGACCCACCTAGCAAACTTCCACTTATGTCTGGTAGGCCAGATCTGTGTTTCAAGGTCATGCCTAAGTGCAGAAAAGATAAGAAAATTAAGTATTTGTTCACATGCCCACTCTGCCCAGAATCAGTCTTATTAACAAGAATGTATCCTTCCCATTTCCCAGTAATGGTTTAATAGTATTTCAAAAATATATGCCCATTTAAATCTCTACAGAAATTTGACAGTATTGATTAAAGGGGAAATTGTGAAAGTAGACTGCACTGAATTGTGACATGTACACCATATATCATCCCGATGGCTGTTTATGCCAAACTAAAGGCCATATGGGGTACCTGCTATTATGCCTTCTGAGCTGTCAACCTCAAATACAAATTCAGTTCTTTTCTAGACATAACATTGATTGTGGCCATAACATATGATGCTTGGCTGATAATGCCAAGTCCAAATAGTTTATCAGACATTTGTAAGCAGGAAACGAAGTGTTTGTGAAGTATTAGCCCACCATTCCTTGTGTGGTGTTTGTGACAGAGGCAAAAAAATAACAGTTCTGGTACCAATTCCATGAGTATTGAAATTGGCAGCATGCTGCTGTTCTCATTTACAATAAATTGAGTATTGACTTCTCAGCACAAACCCATTGTGTTTACAATCAAAACAAGGTTAGCCTGCCTGGCTGTGAACACAAGATTTTTTCTTCATATGACATGTCTCTAAGTGGTATGTCAAGTTAATAACCCGTAGAGGTGACATTTCCTTCCTGATTGTGGCTACTGCCATGCGTCTCACAGCTACTTGCCTATTTTGAACATACATTTCTTTATTTTTAATCAAATATTGCAGTGCAAAAAAGAACAAAATTTTTGTACAATGGTTGATGGAGGCATAATTCAATGAATCTTTTAAATTATGAGAGATAAGTATTTCTTCACTGATCCATGCAGGGGTAATCCCACACCAACAGGGACCACACAGATAATAATAAGCATGTTTTACAATGCAGCTGGGCCTCCTGTATGGAATTCATCTCCTGATTGGTGGCACTGATTCATGTGCATCCAAATCATACCACATGAAACTAAATTTCACATGTGGATACTCCAGGAGACAGATGTACAAATACATATTCCAGAAAGGATGCTTTCAAGATTATGAAGGACCTTTCTATCTTAAATGCACAACTTAATGCTGTGCTGGCCACATTGTGGGTGCTCAGCAATGTTCATGGAATTCAATAACCAGTAGACAAAGCTAAGCTAGTTTATTTAATACACTAGACAGACTTGCTTCTATGATACCTGTCCCGAATACATCTTCAGGTGGCAAAGTGAAGACTCCTAAAACAGATTTGTAAACTTACCATTTTTGTAAATGTTTCTCCCACTGGGTTTGTTTAGGACTCATCAATACTAATCAAAATTTAGAACACGAGAGAACTCTGCAATAGTATAAGGTTGCTCCTAATCTATAGAATGCAGGCATGTTTCTCCTTTTGAAGCTAGATTCTGGTGTACAGAAGAGTGGAAATAAAGGCCCTGGATCAATTCTCTAAACCAGAGGTCTGCAAACTTTGACTGTAAAGGGCCAGATGGTAAATGTTTTAGGCTTTGCAGACCATATGGTCACAACTATTCAACTTTGTGGTTACACAAAAGCAGCCACAGACAATACGTAAATGAGTGAGCCTGGCTGTGTTCCAATAAAACTTTATTTACAAAAAGAGGCAGTGGGCCAGATTTGGTCCACAATCACAGTGTGCCAAACCCTACTCTAAAATATTATTTCCAATGCAAAGCACTCATTGCCTAGCCTTTTTCTTGCTCACATACTTTTCTCATAAAACCAGTTACTGAAATAAATCCAATAGAAGTCATTTCAAACTCATTATTTTGGTAGAATTTAGACTTCTCTGCTCCAGAACGTGTTAAAGAAATAAAACAGCAGCCCTCTACAGTGATAGAGTTAATCAAATGCCAAAAAATTGTGTTTTCTTTGAGGAAGGAAAATGTACCTCTTAGAGATGATGGATAGTTAATCATGGTCTTTCATTTGAGCTATCACCCATGAGTTGAGAAATGAGAAGAAAATGGGGCTGCACTAATTAATTTTTTACAAGGCATCAAAACATCTAATGAAAGAAGAAAATTCAAACAATTATTTGGCTGATTTGCTGTGGGATAACAAACATAAGTATTTTTCCAACTGGATGCCTAAATATAAAAATATCTGTGCACCATTTAGATCAGAGATTGGCAAACTTTGCATCGCAGGCCAAATCTACCCCTCTGCCTATTTTTGTAAATAAAGTTTCATTGGAACCTGGCCATACCCACATGTACAAATTGTCTGTGGCTGCTTTCATAATATAATGGAAGAGTTGAATAGTTGCAACAGAGACTGTATTGCCCACAAAGCCTAAAATATCTACCATTTAGATCTTTACTGAAAAAGTTTGCCAACCCCCAAAGTGAATGAAACTACAAAAGTTCATCTTATATACCTTTTTTGATATGTTTTCCTTTGTGCACAAGATAGGCTTGTTTGCTTAACTTTCCAAGCATATTATGATACACAGAGATAAATCCACACCGTCTGAATCTATCCACTCTTTGTCTAAATTAAAAGCAATAACCAGTCAACTAAATGTTATTTGGATTGGGGTCTCCATCCCTAGGATAGGAGTCCTGACAGACCTATTTAAAAAGGCCTGCTTGACTGTCAAATATCCCAGTGGTGTCTGCTTCTCCACTGATGAACATTCTCAACCTCAACAGCTCCCAACCCTCCCACAATAAGAGAAGAGCTCTGCACGGCTTCATATGACACCATCACCGTGCACTGGACCTCTGATGATGAATTCAGTGTGGTCTCCTATGAGCTCCAGTACACCATATTCACCGGACAAGCCAACGTCGTTAGTGAGTATCTCATGGCCTCTTTATTTCTCTATTTGATGACTGTTTTCAGATAGATTGCATTCCTGAGTGTAAACATCAATGGAAGACAAGGAAGGAAAAAGTACACAGTACTTACTGGCTTGTCTTTTCTGACCAAGAAAGGGATAGTACTCACTTGTACTACACTAGTAAAAATAGCTGTCCAAGTATTGATGAAAATTGATGACCTCTAGCAAACCACATGGATGAATCTCACAAACATATTGTTAAGGGAAAGATGCTGGAAACAAAAAACATATATGTAGTATGAATCCATTTATAGATTCATAACTTAAAGATCGAAATTAACTATTTTGATTAGGACAAGTTCATAGGTGTTAAAACTGTAAATCAAAGTCAGGATGATGGTGGTTATCTCCAGGATAGGAGGGAGAATGGCGTCATTGGAAAGAAACATGTGGAGCTTCTGGGTTAATGACAATATCTAGGTGGGAGTTACATGCTTTAGTCACTATATATTTAGTTTTATGTACTTTTCTGAGTGTTATTTTATATTTTTTTAAAGAAAGGATTTAATAAAATAAATAGCCAGATAATATTAAATATCTGGTCCCATTCAAAGGAGAGCTGGATTCATCACTTGAAGTGTTAGTAACTGGCCCCACCTGGGAAGAATGGCCAGCCTTACCTGAAACACAGAGCCCCTGTCTCTCTCTGAGGCCCATTTGATTATCATTGGGGACATTCTGATTATCTCAAATAGTAGTAGTAGCTGGACAGAGAAATGATAACAGAGGAAACACTCCTCCCCATCCCACGGAGTTATTTAAACTGAATTGAGCAAATGGCAAAGGACCAGAAGAAATGACTTTTCAGGGGAGAAAGTTTGAAACTTCTTTAACAAAGCAAAATGGAATATGTCAAAGTAGAACAGAATAGAATAACAGTCACTTTTCAACAAAGAGATGTTTTGAATACAGTCATATCAACTTAATGTGTTTTTATTATATAAACCTTTTCTCTCTTAACTACACTATTTTTTCCTAGCATAGTAATTCTGAGGCATGTGATGTTTAAAATAGAAATTTGATTTGAGACTAATTAAAAGAGTGATGCAGAAATACACTAAGTTCTACGTGTCTAAAGTATAAATGACCCTTGCCAACAAATGACTCCTCCTATCTTCCTTATATCTGCTTTTCCCAGCTTCCTCTCCCCAACCCTCTCACCTTCTCCTCCATAACTGACCTGCCTTGGAAGTTTTTATTGAAATCTTACCATTTACCAAGAATGTGTAATTTTTGAATGAAAGGTGGGAAAGTCATGAAATGTCGAGAACAGCTTTGGCAAACTGCCTAAGTAGGTAGGGAATACAGAGAGGAGAGAAATTGTGAGTGAGAAAAAAAGGTCTTGGGGGAAGTTATGGTTAAACTAAGTCTTTAAAGAGAGTGGATGTATATCAATAATTAAGCATATCCCCGACAGCTGTGTTATCATAAGCAAACCTATGGAGACATAATGTATCAGGGTGTATTGGGAGGTCTTACCTAATTAAGCCTGGCTAGAGAGGTAAGTGAGGAAAAGGAGACAGTGAGAAATGAAGATAGAGAAATAGGGCGAGGACTCAAACCCGTATTAGTCTGACTCCAGAAAGCACGTGTTTTTGTTTTTGGTTTTTTGGGTTTTTTTGAGTTGGAGTCTCACTGTCACTCAGGCTGGAGTGCAGTGGCACACTCATGGTCACCCCAGCATTGACCTGCTGGGCTCCGGTGATCTTTCCATCTCAGCCTTCCAAGTAGCCGGAACTAAGGCATGCGCTACCACACCTGGCTAATTTTTTATTTATTGTAGAGACGAGGTCCTGCCAAATTGCCCGGGCTGGTCTCAAACCTGTGTGCTCAGGCAATCCATTCGCCTCGGCCTCCCAAAGTGCTGGGATTACAGGCTGAGCCACCAAGCCCGGCCACATGTTCTTAATCATCGGTCACTTAATCCCAACTCACAGGCAAGAGCTAGATAACAAAGGGCAACTCAAGTCGTACCTTGTTTGGATTTTACCCCTTTGGCTTGTGATCAAATGTACTTTTAGAAGGTGACTTGGGAACACTATGAAGGGTGGAGTGGAACAGGGTAAAACTACAAGCAGAAACATCAGCTAGGAGATTTCGTACTAATGCACTGAGACAGAAATAGCCAGGACCTGCAAATGGCACCAGCAGCACAGATGGAAAGGGAAAGGGAATTCCAGAAGGTTTCTCTGCCTCTGACCCAGTTCCCTATCCTCAGATATCTGAAATACTTTTGGGAGCAAGTCTGAGAAGCATTGCTATGGCAATAATTCAGTAACATTTTGCTATCCTCCCAGGATTTTGAATTCCTCTTGTATCATTCTCATTCCTGGCTCTATATGCCCTGCTGCAAATCATGAAGAAAATACTAATTGTCTAAAATATTTTTCTGTATGTGGATACCATACACAGTCCTTTACCTTGTTTCTTTTTACTAAATATTATGTCTGAGAGATCATTCTATTTCAGCACAAATAAAGACCTGTCATTACTTTTTGAGACAGTGTAGTATCCCATTGTAAAGATATGCTCTAATTTATTTATCACATCTTCTATTGATGTATATTTAGCTTGTTTCCAATCTTTTGTCCTTATAAACAATGATTCAATGAATATCCTTGAATATATCTCCTTTCACATATGGGAAGCTACAACTGTAGTGTAATTACTTGGAGTGCAATAGCTAGGAAAAGATTATTTGCATTTTAATTTTAGTTGACATTGCCAAATTGCCCTTCAGAGAGATGATGTGATTTTTTTAAATGCATTTTTACAGATGTATGAGCTTATATTTCACCCATCTTGGATATATATACCATAAACTTAACATGAAATTAAAGTCCAGAAAAATGTTAAAACTTGATTGTACCTAACTATAAACCTGAAACAAAAATTAGTCTATAATCACTAATATCATACTTAATAGTCTCTTCTTCATATAAGCAGTGATTCTCAACCAGGGGCAGTTTTGCCCCCCAGGGGACATGTGACAATGTCTGAAGGGTGTTATTGGCATCTATTAGGTAGAAGCCAAGGATGATGGGAAGCATCTCACAATGCACAAGAAATCCCTCAACAATAAAGAATCATCTGGCCCAAAAATGTCAGCAGTGTCGTGGTTAAGATACTCTTATTTAAAGCAAGGTGAACATGTAACTTCTACATGATTACATGCTAAATACTGAGACCATAACACAGTGACCCCCACACACTATACAACATAGCATGGAAGGAAAACACAACAAAAAGAAGGAAGTATAATTAATCTCTTTTTGTCTTCACTTAAGGAATTGCTTTCTCAATGTTGTGTGATGAATGTTAATAGCACATTGGGTAAACAGAACCAGGGATTGTATCAAACTTGAAAAAGATGAAGATATGGTCAGAAATTCCAAGATCCTCAGAGAAGAGGAGTGCATGAAGTTCTGAGAAGAGCAGGTAGAAAATAGAGGCATGATTCATTGCAAAATATCAAGAGAAAGTTCTCTGAAAACACATAGAGGACTGATAGAAGCAATGTCTGTTGATGAGTAAATAGTCTAACTAGAAAAAAAGAAAACATTTTGAGTCATTTTATACCAAAAGGGTGCTTCTTGGCACATGTGAGAAACATTATATTTCTCTGAAATTATTTTTGCTTGATTCAGGAAAACTGATAACAGTTTTCTATTAGTGTGAAACAAATTTCCCCAAACCTAGCAATTTAAGACATTTATAGTTTCAGTTTCCATGAATCTGGATTCTGGACACAGTTTATCTGGATCCTCTTCTTAGGGTCTCACAAGCTGAAATAAAAGTGTTGACTGGGCTGAATTCTCATATGGAGACTCAGCAAATTTGTTTCATTATGGTTGTAGAATTCATAACAGCTTGCTTTTTCAAAGCCAGCAAGGGACAGAAAGTTTACTATTTCAGGACTCTTACCTCTAAACCTGACTTTAAAGGGCCCACTTGATTGAGTCAGAGTTACCTAGAATAATTTCCCTTTTGATTAACTCCAAGTCAACTGATTAGGGCCTTAATTACATCTGCAAATCCCTTTGTTTCACCTTTGCCATATAATGTAATATAATCACAGGAGTAATAAAGGTGACAGACCTTTGTCCTTTGCCACATTCTATTGGTTAGAAGCAAGTCACATGTCCTGCTTATACTAAAGGGAGAAGATTACGCAAAGACATGAATACTAGGGAGTAGAAATTCTGGGGGTCAGCCTAGGGTATGTCCACCACAGATGGTTATGTTCCTCCCGAATCAAATTAGCATGGGCATTTGGCAAGTATATATAGCCATGGTATGGACTGATGGGCCCTGTATCAGTTGGCTTTTCCTGAATAGCTAACAACCACAGGACCCAAGTAGCATTTAACAATGAAAAGTTGTTGCTCATGTGTCTGGAGTCAGCTGGGTGTCAACTAGGAGGACCTGCTGATCTTGGCTTCCTCCCATGCAAGCTGGTAACTGAGACATCTTGACTGCTGCACATATCTCTCATCCTCCTTGCAGTCCAGCTCAGGTCTATTCTCTTCATGATTGCAGAGGTGAAGGTGTAAGGGCAGGCCCAATTACACATGCACTTTTTAACCTCTAATCTGTGTCACATTAGCTAACATACCATTTGCCAAAGCAAGCCCATTTGCCAGCAAGATTTCATGGCAAAGGTGTGGCTACAGGGAGGAGCAAGGAATCAGGGCCAGAAAACAATCTACTTTAGAGCTCTAACATGATACCAAGGCTTCACTCCATCCCCAAAATGAAAGGAAGATGTTTATTACTTGAAACTTAGACTCAGTTGACTAAACTGTGACTGACTTGTTTTCCATGTTACTGGCATTGAAAATAATACTGAATTATAATACATACATAGAATAGATAGTGCAAGAATGCCAGACCTAAAGAAAGTCAACAAGAGAAAAACTACTAAGTATAATGAACTCAGAACTTTATGTTGGGTGATTCTAGAGAAGATATTTTGTTCTCAGAAACCAGTTGCCACAAGACAATAAATGCAAATGGCTTAATGATAATTATGAACCTGCCTTATTGAATGTGCAGATTTCAGAAAGGCACATTTTCCTAGGACAGATAGAAAACAGTGAAATCATTGGTGGTGATCAAACTGGGATACGCTCATTGAATTGTACATATCAGAATTTGTTCATCTCTTTATGCCTGTTAAACCAGGATGGTGAAGTCCTGATGCTTACAGGATCAATTTGCAACAAAGAATAAATTTAAATAAAAAGCTAACTGAGATGCAGTTTCAAATTATTTTCTTCTTAAATATTATACACATTTGTAGTGACTGAGGGAGACCTGCATTTGAGTTCCAACTTTGGATCTCACTAACTCTGTGATCTTGGTCAAATTATTTCATATCCTCCAAATCTGTTTCCTCATCTATAAGAAGGGATAATGTTTTAACTTCACGTGGTTGAAAGTATAATAAAAGTAAAGGCCTTAGTCTTTCATTTGCCACAGTAGTAACACATAGGTATTCAAAGGTATTATTCATACAAATATATTGACTGTACTCACCCATCATTGCATTTTAAAAGAAAGACATATTTATGTCATATGGCAAAGGTCAATTGTGCAATTTGCCAGGATTATCTATATGACAGCTTTTCACACAATCTTCATGTGAAAGGTCTTTCTTGTATATTGTTCAATAATCTGTCTTATTTGGAGGAGTATCCTTTGCAGATGTTATATTGAATGGCAAGATCTAATGGTAAGCCGGGCTCGGTGGCTCAGCCTGTAATCCCACGCTTTGGAAGGCTGAGGTGAGTGGGTTGCCTGAGTCCGAGAGTTCGAGACCTGCCTGGGCAACTTGGCGAGACCTCATCTCTACAATAAATCAAATAATCAGCCAGGCATGGTAGCGCCTGCCTGTAATTCTGGCTACTCGGAAGGCTGAGGCGGAAGGATCGCCGGAGCCCAGTGGGTCGAGGCTGCAGTGGCCGGGAGCAGCCACTGCACTCCAGTCTGGGTGACAGAATGAGACTCCAACTCAAAAAAAAAAAAAAAGATCTAATGATAAAATTCTACTGAAAATGAGAAGATAGATTGCTCAAAACCTGGCCGTAATTCCTTATGCTACTAGGAAATCTTTTAGTGTCTCTAGGTAATGGTTTCTTCATGTGTCATAATAAATTGTAGTTAATTGCCTTCAACTGGCTTTAGTGAAGGAGAATTAGGTAATATCTACAGAACTTTTTTAATCTTATAAAAAGACTGTCACTAATGAAATGCGTTTATTCACATGCAAAATTAATAACATTAATTTATTTTTCATTTTTTATTAATAGAGTATGACCACACATGTTAATGGATTGCTTACTAATAACAAGATATGTATTTAATTTTACAATGTTTTCCATGTTTTTTCCAAAACTACTTTTAACGCCTCATTTAAAATCTTAAATTGGGGGCTTTTCTCAGCAACCTATTTTTATTATTACCAAAAATCAAAAGCTGCATTTTTTTTCAAGCCTTAATGGCAAAGTAGTTATCTGTATTTAATTTATTTTAGTCATTTCAAAAACATTCATGAAAATTATCAAGCATATGCTATTTTTACAGAGAAGAAGGAAAAGAATGTTCACTTCTGCCCAATCTGTTGGAAGGGACAAAAGATGTTAGAACCCAGTGTGCAGCCTCTCCAAAAAATGTCCACGTCATGTGATGTTTTTATACATAATGTTTTGCAGTGAGATGCTAGTTGCCATAACACTCTGAAACCCCAAGTGTAATTAAGACCTTATAATGAACTACATTATATAGGGAGATGCTTCTGACTTATTGTGCATGAAAAAAAATGTACAAAATTGAAAAACTCAATTAGTTTTCATTCTGGACTAATTATCTTCCAAACTCCATTGTTGTTTTAATACTTCAAGTTGAGTTGGAAGAGGTGAATGTTGAAACACCCTCAAAGATGATTGAAAACAAGTTTGGAGAAAAGTGAAGTTTCAGTCAGGATGGTTGTGTGGGTGTTTCATAAAGAGATGAATAAAACCTGGTCAGTAGTCCTAACACAGTGGGGTATCAAGACAGAGAGGTCTTGTTTAAGCAAACTTGGTGCTCAGCACCATATGCAAGAAGTTAGGTAGTGCTGGCGTAGGACCAACACCAGTAACGCAATAATGGTGCACTCCAAGTCACCCTACTTACTTCAGCCTCCAAAAGAAAATTGTCAGTGTTGCCTTCTTGGCACTTTTAATCAACTTCTCAATTATTATCCTGGTAATAATAATAATATAAAGGTAAACCCAAACAGTAATAGTGGTTAGAATTCATGAAAGTAGATTGTACCAGTGTAAAGCTAGCCAATAAAATTTTACTACTTCATGAGCATTTTGTTCTTTTAATATTCAAGGAAAAAAATTAGTAAACTCTTCAAAATAATCAAGATAGTCAGACTCCCTTTTTGTTTGGGAAAAGTTTCTGAAACGTTAAATCTTTGTTGGGTTAAGACTTTGGACTGTAGGCCAAGTTGCAGTTTGCAGCAGTTTCAGACATCTGCTTTATGATGCTGCTGAAAGCATTCCCCTACCACATTAAACCCAGCTTTTGGGTTGTACAGTGATGTAAAGTTTATTGAAACATTTTTACATTTGCTTTCTTTGACCACAATAGTCATTTTATTGTAACATGTGCAATTAAACAGGAACAGTGTAACAGCAGTGAAATTGAAAGGATTCTCATTTAAATCTACTGAATGCTGTTCTTGTTTTCATTTGTGCCTGACTGTTGTTGACAAAGATCTAGGAATATGAATCAATTATCCTAGGCAATAGAAAAACTCTCATTTTTTGTTTGTTTTATGA
>CAUYQG010165624.1:0-11948 GCA_963574415.1 Tarsius wallacei
CCTGAACCCACAGGTTCAAGACCAGCCCGGGCAACTTGGCAAGATCTTGTCTCTACAGTAAATCAAAAAATTAGCTGGGTGTGGTAGCACATGTCAGTAGTTCCAGCTACTTGGAAGGCTGAGGTGGAAGGATCGCCTGAGCCCAGCAGGTTGAGGCTGCAGTGGCCATGAGCGTGCTACTGCACTCCAGCCTGGGCAACGAAGTGAGACTCCAACTCAAAAAAAAAACTGAAAAATAAATAAAAATAAAAAAGACAGACAACACTGAACTAAGTGTTGGTGAAGGTGTGGAGCAGCTGTAACTGTCATGTCTTTCTGGTAGGAATGTAAAATGGTACATACACATTGGGAAGCAGTTTGACTATTTCTTTTCCTTTTTTCTTTTTTGAGTGGGAGTCATTCTCGCCCAGGCTGGAGTGCAGTGGCATGCTCACGGCCACTGCAACCTCAACCTGCCGGGCTCAGGTGATCCTTCTGCCTCAGCCCTCCAAGTAGCCGGAACTACAAGCACATGCCACCACACCGGACTAATTTTTTGATTTATTGTAGAGATGAGGTCTCACCAAGTTGCCCGGGCTGGTCTTGAACCTGTGGGCTCAGGCAGTCCTCTCACCTTGGCCTTCCAAAGTGCTGAGATTATAGGCATGAGCCATTGTGCCCGCCCTATTTCTTAAAAAGTTAAATATACTTTGTGGTATAAATGTACTTATCATATGACCCAATAGTTCTACCCTTAGATATCTATTCCAGATAAATAAAAATAAATGTGCACACAAAGACTTATTCTTGACTGTTCATAGCAGCGCTATTCATACTAGCTTCAAACTGGAAACAGTCCAAATGCCTAGCAACTGGTACATGGATAAACAAAATGCTATAAAAAGGAACGATAAATTGGCAATAAAAGGAACAAAGTACTGATAACATGTTCCACATGAATGAACCTCAAAAACGTGCTGAGAGACACCAGATACAAAAACTGCATGTTATATAATATCATTTATATGAAATGTCCAGAAAAGACAAAAGAAAGTAGATCAGTGGTTGCCTGAGCCCGGAGGGAATATGCTAAGAAAAATCATAAAATAAAGAGAATGCTAAATGTGTCAGAGAACAAAGCAATTAGAAATTAGCAATTACAGCAATTAGCGATTCTGGGCTCCATACCAAATGCTGCCTAGTGTTCATGGAGACCTTTCCACTGTGACTGGTTGTAACTCACATGTCTCCAAACCCATGAGAGCTCTGGGACTTGTTCAGCACACATTTACTTTTCTAGTAGTTCTTTCCTGGGAATCTTTCTGGCTGCTGGAGTCTCACCTCCTGTGTGTACGGTTTACTCAGCTGGAGACCGAAGGGACCCCGTGCGGATTCCTGGAATTCTTCCTTTGCATTGCTTCCTTCTCCCTGACCAACAAATTGCAGCTGCCTCAGCTTCGCAGGTCTCCAGTCTCTAACAACTCAGTTCAGGCCACCCGGCTTGGCTTGGGTTCCCCCCTCATGTCCCATGGTTTGGAAATTATCTCTAGGCAGAGACCCCAGCAGTTGCAGGGCCCACTCTCGTTCTTCTTTCAGAGATCATAATCCGGCACTGCCTGTTATCCATTGTTTGAACACATTTGTTTCATATCTTTTGTCCAGTTTTCTTGTTGTTTATGGCAGGAGAGCTAGAACCAGCTATTTTCATGGCTGGAATTTCACACTTAAATTACATGCCTGTTGACTATCCAGGAGAAACATGTTCTGGCAAGCGGTGAGTGGAAGCCAGTGCTCTCTCCAGGGCTCCCACTAGCAAACGGTGCTTTTTGCACATTTGAGGAAGGTGACTCCTCTTGTTAGACCAGTTAGAAAAAGGTACCTTGTCTGAGCTGTCACAGCCTTATGAAAAGCAAATGGTGCCTTTTCCTCTGAGCCCCTTCTTTTCCATGAGCCTTTCCTGCTTGGCTGTTGGAGCAGGGTTTGCTCTTTGGCCCCATGCCCCATTGGGGCCAGGTGCCTCTGTGAAGGACACAAACCGTACAGCTGTATGCGATGATCAGGTGATCTCTCTTTACCTGGCATGTCTCTTCCTGCAGCAGCACTCAGTGTCTCAACTGCTGAAGGGAAAATTATAACACTGTTCCGGAACACCCATTTGTATTCTGCTTGTGCCTCATCTGTTGCTGAAAACTTTCTGAAGAATTAAATAAATTTGGCAAAAAGTTAAGGGAAAAGGACAAGGAAAAAGTCATTCATATTATTTTATTTTGAATCACCATGGGAAAAAAGAGTCTCAGGTTAGGATCTCATTTTAATATTGTAAGACCAAATTTTTCCTCATTGGTTCCTATTGCTTTGAAGCAAATGCTGTCTGCCACACACATTTTGTTTCTACCAAACTAAATCAAAATGAGAGCCCTAGAAATTATTGGGAGGATGACGCTTTCTTGGGGTCATTATTTGGGGCAGTAAGGCGGGAAGGAAGTAGTGTTGGGTGTGTTTGGGCGGAAGCACCTGAAAAAAAGATCAGAACACACTCCTGCTGGTGTTGCTGGACAGTCATTTCTAGAAACAGTGAAGTCTGTAGCTCTCTCTAGGGGGCAGATCTGTAGGACAGATTGTGTGCTCTGGAAAAATATCTGGAATTCAAGTGTTCTGGGCAGTTTTAAAAAAGGTATACTGAAGGACAAGCCTGTAAACCTTCAACAACTTACTTTAGGTGGTTTTAGATTCTGTCATCTGATACCCTTACTGTCTGTCTGTTTTAAGTATACTTCTCGTTCGTTCCGTAGTGCGTGGTGGTCTTCCTGCTGTTCCCACCACTTCCCTTTTTTTTTTGAGCCGGAGTCTCACTCCGTCGCCCAGGTTGGAGTGCAGTGGCATGCTCATGACCACCCCAATGTCGACCTGCTGGGCCCCGGCGATCCTTCTGTTTCAGCCTTCCAAGTAGCTGGAACGACAGGTTTGTGCCACCATGCCCGGCTGATTTTTGATTTATTGTAGAGATGAGGTCTTGCCAAGTTGCTCGGGGTGGCGGGGGAGGGGGGGGTGGGATTCTCGAACCTGAGGGCTCAGGCAATCCACTCACCTCGGCCTCCCAAAGTGCTGGGATGACAGGCTGAGCCACCGAGCCCAGCCAATATTAACTTTCAAATTTTTGTTTCTATAGTAAAGTACCTTCAAAAGAGACTGAAAAGGTTAGCCAGAAGAGGAGGAAAGCCAGGTGAAAGGCACCACTGGAAAGTGAGAATGTTGAGAGAGGAGTATCAGCAGTCCTCAGTGTTATGGAAGAGCATGCAAATGGAGGGCTAGGAGGCTCTCTGATCTGTGATCCCCCGTTCGGACGCAGACTCAGCCACACCTCATTTACTCTCTGCAGCTCACACAGCCATCCAACCCGCCTCAGCCTCAGAAATTCAAGGAATGGGCTCCTCCTATCTTGTAGACCATCCGACCATGGCATGAGTCAAATATCACAAAAGCCGGCGTGGTAGCACGCGCCTGTAGTTCCAGCTACTCGGAAGGCTGAGGCGGAAGGATCACCGGAGCCCAGCAGGTCGAGGCTGCGGTGGCCGGGAGCGGCCGCTGCACTCCAGTCTGGGCGACAGTGAGACTCCAACTCAAAAAAAAAATAAATAAATCACAAAGCCAGTGAAATAGGCAGTCAGCTCTGCGGGGCTGGGCCTTCAAGAGCTCAAAGACCAATTCTAAGACCGCCTTAATTACACTCTTGAGCTCAACTCCTCTCATCTCTTCACCGTTTCTGTGACTCTGTGCAGCGATTCTTTTCTCAGATTCTCCTCTCCAAGCAGGGCGTAACTAAGCGTGGTGTCTGACAGTCCCCTTACATTGCTTCTGTTGCCTCATGGCAAATCCAGAGAAGTGCCACAAGCTCTGGGCATGGAGCTAAATGGCAAGCCTCAAGTCCTCCCTGTGAATTGGCTGCTCTGGCAGAAAAGGATGCAGGGTTATTGCGTGAAGGATCACTGATCCCCCTGTGGAAGAAGGGAAGTTAGCCAGGCATGGTAGCGTGCGCCTGTAGTTCCGGCGACTTGGAAGGCTGAGGCGGAAGGATCGCCGGAGCCCGGCAGGTCGAGGCTGCGGTGGCCGGGAGCGGCCACTGCACTCTAGTCTGGGCGACAGAGCGAGACTCTGACTCAAAAAAAAAAAAGACAGTTAATATTACTATTCTGTTGATATCTTTCATTTATATTTGGTCCTTAGTGGCCTTATTTCTCATCTTAAATGTTAGCTAATCAGCCTGTGGAAATAAACTAAGACCACACAAATGAGAACCAACAGAGGCTGTTGATTCAGAGCTTGCTCTAGTGATGGAGCCAGCCACCATCACTTGTGTATGGCGGACGCTCAGAGGCAGGCTGGGGAGTGAGGAACCTTTCAGTGGAAGAAGGGGAAGGCTTCATGGGTTTTCTGATTGGAGGCTATTGGGCTGTTGGGTTGGGGAAGCTGGAAGCAGGCTAACTAGAAATGAGGTGTCTTAGGTGGTTGGTGTGGGGAGCATATTTGCCTTTCTCTGGTCACTTCTGACTTGCAAGCAGGAGCAAACAATAGGGAAGCTGGGAGTCATAGACCAAGGCCTGACTCACACAGCCGATGGCTGAGATTGTGTATCAGCGTTCTCTTGTCATATATGGTCTGGACATTGTCTGTTTGTATATTCAGTCTCTCCTAAGCCAAACACTGGCCTAAGACACAGAGCCCCATAGCTCCTAGTGAATTGTCTCTAGAACACTATTTCTTAACCTTTTTTGAGTTATAGTCCCTAGACTCTTGAGAATCTGAAAGGTAGAACTCTTCTGCCCAGAAAACCAACAAAAACATAGCAGGGATTCACAAACTCACTTAGGCCTATCCATGGACCAAAAATCTCATTTCATTCATACAAATTTAACACTTGAACCTTTTTGTTATGATAATACAGCATTATTTCACATGCATTTTAAACTATTGCCTCTGTCTTAGACCTTAGAAGTAATTGCTAGTAAATATGAAGGGAGGACCCCCAAAGTGGGAATTTATTTATTAAAAATTGTGTATTTATTCTTGCATGTTTAAACATCAGTCACCTTCAAAGTTGTCCATGTTTGATGCAATATACCTATCAAGATGCCTTTCCACTGCTCAGAATAGTTTTTGAACTTGTCAATTTTGATGCCTTTTAGTGCTTCTGCCATTTCTTGTTTTAACTCTTCTGCATCAGCCAAACGTTTCCTTTTGGAGACTTTTCTCATCTGGGAAACAAATAGAAGTTCTTCAGGGCAAGATTGGGTGAATAGGGAGAGTAGGGCATGGGGGTCATGCCTTTTTTGGTCAAAAAGTGCTGAACTCTCCGCACAGTATGGGCTCATAAATTACCCGTCATGAATGAGCAAATGCATTGACAGAATCTCCAAGAAAAAAATCACTGAAGCAGAACGCAGCCTCTCACAACACTAGCTAGTACACTGATGTTGGTGGGTTCCTAGAACATTTACCTAACAGAGGGAGCCTGTTCTACCAGGATATCCAAAAGATAATTCTGTTTTTTTCTGTCCTCCCTCGTTATCAGGTAGGTGATATGCTAGATAAGTAAATACTCTGTGATACAATGAGTAACCTCATTAAGCACCAAAGAACGAAACTTTTGTCATTTTACTTGACTTTTTTTTTTGAGTTGGAGCCTCACTGTCACCCAGGCTGGACTGCAGTGGCATGGCATGCTTACAGCCACCGCAGCCTTGACCTGCTGGGCTCAGGTGATCCTTCTGCCTCGGCCTTCCAAGTGGCTGGAGCCAAAGGCGCACGCCGCCATGCCCAGCTAATTTTTTTTATTTATTTATTATAGAGGTGAGGTCTCACTGAGTTGCCCAGGCTAGTCTCGAACCCCTGAACAGGCATTCCTCCTGCCTCTGCCTCCCAAAATGCTGGGATTACAGATGTGAGTCACCACGCCTGGCTAGAATCCTTTTCATGATGTGTACTGCAAGTACATGATTTTCTAATGCTTTAAATATTTGACTTTGCCAGATAGTTAGCTCCTTGAGGGAAAGAACTTGTACCTTCTGCATTCTCTCAGGAAATGTTGCAATGAGCACCTGCCCAGGGCTCTGTTCACACAGTACATGCCCTAGGCAACTGTGCTTCACTGGTTGACATTTCTCTTCTTTTCATTCTTTGAGCAGTAACTGTTGGCTTCTAGTAGGCTATCACATCAAATTCCCCCAAAACTCTAAGATTGTTTTAGGAAAACAGATAAGCCAGGCTCTTCTGATATATAACCCTAAATTGCAGGTATTGTGTTAAGTTTGTACCTGGCCTCTTCTAGAGAGAAAAGCACGGCTTCTGTTTTTCTCCATCTCTGGAAGCATTTTTTGCCTTTGACTTAAGTATTTTCTGAATAGTTGATAAATGGAATTCTGATCTCCAGATAAAAAGGTATATTAATATATATTTAAAATATTTAAAATATTTTTTAGATAAATATCAGGGTACTGAGAAAACTATTAAAAAAAACCATGAGAAAAAGAATGAGGAGTTCACAACTGAACTATTTATTTACTTATTTTTGAGTTGGAGTCTCACTCTTTGTCGCCCAGGCTGGAGTGTAGTGGCATGCTCATGGCCACTGCAGCCTCGACCTGCTGTGCTCAGGCGATCCTTCTGCTTCAGCCTTCTAAGTAGCTGGAACCGAAGATGCACGCCACCACGCCTGGCTAGTTTTTGTGATTTATCGTAGAGATGAGGTCTCACCAAGTTGCCCAGGGTCTCGAACCGCCAGGCTTAGGTCATCCTCTCGCCTTGGCCTCCCAAAGTGCTGGGATTACAGGCTGAGCCACCGCGCCCCGCCACAACTGGACAATTTTGACAAGCCCATCATTCCATGTTAAATTCCACAAGCACTATTGAGTGCTTACCAGATGTGAGGTACCAGGAAAACAAAGAGGAACAAAATGTGTTCTGTGCCCTCAGGAAGCTTGCAGTCAGGGTTGGAGGTGTGAGGTACGAGTGAGGATTAACTGCAAGCTGCATGTGCAGGTAAAGTCTGAGCCTCCAGCTGGTCTTCACTTCCTGTGGTTTGAGACCGGGTGCCCTTTGTGTCATTGCATTGCCTCCTCTCCCAGCCCCCTGCAGTGTCCAGCGACTGCTGATCCCTCCCTTGTGCTCGTGTGATTAATGTTCATGTCCCATTTGCAAGTCAGAACATGTGGTATTCGGTTCATTGTTTCTGTGATAGATTGCTAAGTATGATGGTCTCCAACTCCATCCAGTTTGCTGCAAAAGTTCATGCTTTTGTTGTTCTTTATGGCTGCGTAATGTTCCATCATGCATTTTTATCCAGTCCGTTTTGTTGGGCAGTAGGGTTGGATGCATGTGCAGGTAACTTTTTTGTAGAACGATCTGTGTTCATCTGGGTATATTACCAGGAGAGGGATTGCTGGATTGTATGGAAGGTCAATTTTGAGTTCTTTTAGGAATCGCCACACTGCTTTCCATAGAGGTTGAACTAGCTTGCACTCCTACCAACAGTATAGGACCATTCCCTTTTCTCCACACCCATGCCAGCTTAAGAAATACTTGCTGAATAAGCAAAAAGCCTTGTGTTGGACACTCTGATAAATTAAGAACCCTATATCCATCAGAGACTTACAGTCTAGCTGTGATGATGCACCTATGAAAAAATTTATATTATGAGAGAAAATGCATATGCAGTAGAGATGGTTTCGACTTAATGTAGGAATGGTGGAAGGAAACTCACTCTTGTATAGGGTTCTTATGGAAGCAGTCTTGAGGGAGATAAAATTTGTTCTGAGCTTTTTTCTCACGGGTGGACCTTGAATAAGTGGAGTTTTTGGAGAGAATGGCATTATCTAAATGCAGGTATGTGGAATATAGGAAATCACAAGGTTGTGATGGGGGAGATGGTGCCCAAACTGTGGCTTGGGTCTCCTCTGATCCTTCAGTGGTCTGCAGATGTCAGTGATAGAAATGTTGAAATATAACTTGTCGAATGTTTAGCGCTCATTTCCTTACTGTAAGTAAGAAGAGTCAAATGAGTCCGGGCACAGTGGCTCATGCCTGTAACCCCAGCACTTTGGGAGGTGGAGGTGAGAAGATTGCCCGAACTCAGGGGTTCGAGACCAGCCTGGGCAACGTGGCAAGACCTCGTCTATACAATAAATCAAAAATTACCCGGGCATAGTAGCGCATGCTACTTGGAAGGCTGAGGCGGAAGGATCACCTGAGCTCAGCAGGTCATGACTGCAGTGGCTGTGAGCACCACTGCACTTCAGCCCGGGTGACAGAGTGAGACTTCAACTCAAAGATTTAAAAAAAGAGTTAAATGAGTAGTCCAGTGTGACTTTTCTTTCGTTATACCGCCTCCCCATCAGATACTTTCTCCTCTTTCCTTAGATAGTCCATTGATGGGCAGCTGGCTGTTTCTTACAGCAGTGTTAGATATTTTTATATTAAAAAGATATCCCATTTCTAGTAACTTTCCCTAGTAGGTTTCCCCAAATGCAGCCCTCGAAGTGACCCAGAACAAGTCTGTTCCCTTACCACTGTGAGTCCCCCTCAGCTCTGAAGGAGGACAGCTTGTCTTCCTTTAATCTCAACTGCTCCAGGGACATATTTCCACTTTGATTTGTTCTTTCACGCATAGGGTTTTCAACCTCTCCATCTCCTGAATGCTGTTGTTCACTTATATTCTGCTTTATCAATTATGCTATTAAAATTTATCCTTCAAAATTGAGTAGAGTATTCCAGATGTTGAGGAAATGACGAAAGGGGCTTTTAATAATATTTGTATTTCTTACAGAGAGTTGACCAGAGTAAGCAATGATTGAGAAAGCTTCCATTGTGAGTCTAGTCAGTTTATACATATTTAGTCGGGTCAGCTTTATTCCTTATGTGGAAAGCACATTGGGGGAGGGGTGACCAAAAAAAATACGGATCATCACAGAGATTGTTGTTTGGATGCTGGTACTGCCAGCTGAGTCCGAAAAAGCAACAGTATCATTACGTAGTATGGCTCTGTTAGAATAAGCTCTTTGTGATGTATACATCCGTTAGAAAGTGGGTTGGAGTGGGATCTCGTTAAAAGAGATTCCAAATATTTCTAATTGTGAAGATTTCAGCAACTGAAACACAACTGGAATTAAAAGAGGTGATGGTATTTGGATCCAGTGTTTGATTTTGGTCGTTGGCAGTAGTAATTGATTTATAACTTATCATTTTAGTGACGTTGTTTTATTTTTTACACATACATGATACTGGGTGGTTTATTTTTGGACCCAATTAATTTTATTTTTGTCATGGTCAGAAGTATTAATTTAAAGATTTCCAAAGATTATCATCTTATATAAAATTATCAGTAAATTTCTTCTTCATATTTTGGCATTCTAGAGATTAGGAATATAATCTAACTTATTTTTATTGTGTGATGTATTATTTAAATGAGAATTGAACACAAGAACCTAAACCAGGTCAGTAAAAAGGAGAAAGAGAATAACTTATTCATGGATAGCTGTTCTTATCCCAAATACGCAACGATGTCATTTGTTGTTTCCTAAGCTGCCCTCTTCAAAAAAAACATCTAAGCCCAGGTATGTTGGCTCACACTCGTATTCCCAGCACTTTAGGAGGCTGAGGAGGAAGGATCTCTTGAACCTAGGAGTTTGAAATCAGCCTAGGCAACATAATGAGACCTTGTCTCTCCAAAAATTAAAAAAATTAGCGCCTAAGCCCAGCAGGTCAATGCTGGGATGGCTGTGAGCATGCCAATGCACTCCAACCTGGGCGATGGAGTAGACTCCAACTCAGGAAAAAAAAAAAAATTAGCCAGGCATGGTGGTGTGTGCCTCTAGTTCCAGCTGCTTGGGAGGCTGAGGTGGAAGGATTGATTGAGCCCAGCAGTTCAAGACTGCAGTGAGCTGTGCTCTGCACTCTAGCCTGGGTGACAGAGCAAGACCCTAACTCAAAAAAGAAAAGAAAAGGCCCATCTATCCATGGTGATCCACCTGGGCTGTCAAGATCTCCAATAACTGACAGTTACCATTTGGGAGGTAGATAAATGGATGCCAAAATTCATGGGTGAATGTACAGTGAGAAACAGGATATTTACATAGTCTCAAAGTCTATCCCCCACAAGATGTTTATGTTTATTAATTACAAAGGGAAAAGTAGTGATGTTCCAGTGGGGAAACTAGTAGATACAACTTTAACCATGTGATTAGAATGAACTTGATAATAAGACGTGGACTCCATATGCCTCCTGGCAGGATGTACTAAGAAGGGCACAACATTACTTCTGTGCCAAAACACACAACCTGAATTTAGTCACAAAGCAGCATTAGGCCAACCTAAATTGAAGGACATTCCACAAAATAAGTAGCCATACTCTTCAAGTGTCAAGGTCATTAGAGACAAACTGCCCCAGGTTGCAGGAGACATGACAGCGATATGCAATATGAGATCATGCACCAGAGGACATCAGTGGGGGTAGTTGGCAAAATGTGAATAAGATTGGCTGTAGATTATTTAATAAACTGTGTGTTGATGGTTAATTTCCTGGTTTTGATCGTTGTAGCTGTAGTGATATAAAACATTTGGGGAACGTTAGCATTTGGGGAAGCTTGGAGAAGGGTGTACAGAAATTCTTTGTACTATTTTTGGAGCTCTTGTAAGTCTGAAAGTATTTCAAAAAGAAGTTAAGCAACAACAACAAAAATAATTCAATTCAGCTGAGAAATTACGGCTTTCATGCTTGTACCTTGCAACATCTTATTTGTTTGGTCAGAAGCTGATTTTTTTTTTTGATTCCTGAATCTCCATGGTGATTTTGATACCTGAGGTTTCTAAATAAGGGATCTTGGATCTTGGGATGGGTGAGGCATGGTTGTATTAAATTGCAGCTACACTTTGAAAAGGTTTTGTTTAATTAATTTCCTTATTTATTTTTTTTTTTTTGTACAGAGCTGTAATTACATCTCTGGGTGTCCCATGGCCATGCAGGTTATTTGAGCTTTAACTGTTGTAGCCACCAGAATCCTTAGCTGCAAACTTAGCTCTGTAATTAATTTACTGGTTTGTTTTTATTACGATGTTGTAAATTCAGGTTAGTCCATGGATTCTTCTATTATGTGTCATATATTATTGAATTTCATAGTTGTCATTTGTCTCTTAGGAAAAGCTTGTTTTGGTATAAAAACATTTTATTTAAACTCGAAATATACTGAATATCTTCTTTTTCTCTCAGAAAAGACAATCTGGAGTTTAAAAAAGTATAGCGAATCGTAAACATACACTGGCATAAGCACCAAGTAGTGACCTTTTACTGGGTAATAATTAGAATGGAAGAAATTAATACATTGGGAAATGTTTCTGTTAGCAGGAGCAGTTGTTAATGTGTGACTCATAGATGCCTAAATCAAGGCTGTTTTTACCAGTGGGGGAGAGGGAAAGAACTTAGATTTGGGCTGGGCCAGTGGCCCACGCCTGTAATCCCAGCACTTGGGAAGGCCGAGGAGAGAGGACTGCCCGAGCCCAGGGGTTCGAGATCAGCCAGGGCAACTTGGCGAGACCTCATCTGTGCAATCAGTAAAAAAAAAAAGAATTAGCCAGGCATTGTGGCATGTGCTTGTGGTTCCAGCTGCTTGGAAGGCTGAGGAGGAGGGAGCATCTGAGCCCAGCACTTCGAGGCTGCTGTGAGTGTGCCACTGCCCTCCAGCCCGGGTGACAGAGTGAGACTTCTACTCACTCTGTCTTAACAAACAGTGGTAGAAAATGTCTTTTCAAACAGTAGTCCAAAAGTACAAATTTAATTCCAGCTACTGAGAAACAACATACACTGAGAGGTCACTAGGTAAACTTTTGTAAAATAAATGTATCATCTATATCTCTGAGACAACAAACAGAAATGTCAAGCACTCAAAAAATAAATAGTAGAAGAATGAAGCTACTTTTGTTTC
>CAUYQG010165625.1:0-12694 GCA_963574415.1 Tarsius wallacei
GGCCACCGCAGCCTCGACCTGCTGGGCTCCGGCGATCCTTCCGCCTCAGCCTTCCAAGTAGCTGGAACTACAGGTGCGCGCTACCACGCCCGGCTAATTGTCTTGATTTATTGTAGAGATGAGGTCTCGCCAAGTTGCCCAGGCGGGTCTCGAACCTGCAGGCTCGGGCAATCCACTCACCTCAGCCTCCCAAAGCGCGGGATTACAGGCTAAGCCACCGAGCCCGGCTTGCTTCTACATTTTAATTATTGTGAATAATGCTGCTATGACTATGGATGTACAAATATCTCTTCAAGACCCTGCTTTCAATTATTTTGGGTATATTCCTGGGAGTGAAATTGCTGGGTCATATAATAATTTGATGCTTAACTTTTGAGAACTGCCAAACTGTTTTCCACAGTGGCTGCATCAGTTTGCATTCTCACCAACAGTTCATAAGAGTAACGTTTTTTCCACATCCTCACCAACACTTGTTATTTTTCATTTAAAAAAAAAAGAAAAAACAATCCTAATGACTACTAGAAGTGGTATCTCATTGTCATTTTAATTTGCTTTTCCCTCATGGCTGGTGATCTTGAGCCTCTCTTCATGCACTTACTGGCCATTTGTAATCTTCTTTGGAGAAATGTCGACTCAAGTCCTTTGCTGAGGCTGTTATTCTTGAGAGCTGATTCTGTATTTTCTCCAGGGCTGCTATAACAGTCAGTGTAGGCTAGGTTATGCTGCAGTGATAAACAACTCTAATATCCTCGTAACTGAAAATGACAAAGTTTATTTCTCACTCATTGTACATGTCCAACACAGGTCCGTGAGGAGGTTTGCTCATTGTGGTCTTCAAGGATTGATAGTGACTTCATTTCTACATGTGCTTTCACTGCTACCACATCAGTGGGAAGGGGTACTCTTATGAACTGTTGGTGAGAATGCAAATTGATGCAGCCACTGTGGAAAACAGTTTGACAGTTCTCAAAAGTTAAGTATCAAATCATGTGCTAGGACTCTGCTCCCATGCCATCTATCATAGCAAGTCACACAGCCATGTTAACTTCAAAGGTAATTTCTTTTTTTGTTTTTGAGTTGGAGTCTCATTGTGTCACCCAGGCTGGAGTGCAGTGGCACACTCATGTCTACCCCAGCATCCACCTGCTGGGCTCTGGTAGTCCTTCCACCTCAGCCTTCCAAGTAGCCAGAACTACAGGCATGTGCTACCATGCCCGGCTAATTTTTGATTTATTGTAGAGATGAGGTCTCGCCAGGTTGCCCGGACGGGTCTCGGACCCGTGGGCTCAGGCAACCCACTTGCCTCGGCCTCCCAAAGTGTTGGGATTACAGGCTGAGCCACCGAGCCTGGCCTCAAAGGTAATTTCAAAGGCGGAGTTTAAAGGAAGTGGTGAACTATTACCCTGCCATGAGCTTGGAAAAAGAAGAAACAGTATATTTGTGGACAGTAGTAATGAGCACCACCACATCCTTCTCCACACTCCCGCAGTCAGCTCTTTCCCAGACTCATCTGGGGATCAGGCTAGAGTTGGGACCATCATCTCAGGCAAAGCCATATTAATTTTTGCCAGAATCTTTTATTGCTTCCCTGGCTACCACTCTTTGAAGTCTGTTGCATAAGGTATGTCCCTTCTTTGGTTGCCACTGAAGTTTGGACCATGTGCTCCTCTATCTTGTTAAGTTTATTTTGTTTCAAATGAGGGGAATTCTGGGTCCTGCTTCAGTTCACCTGGATCTTTTCTCTTGCTCAATTTTAGAAGAAACACTGCAAGATGAGAGCTTTGTGTAATATCCTTATTAAGAAACCCATTTAAAAGGAACAGTTGAGAGTCATTAAATGCTGATTGTGTATCCATCTCTGAACTTACCTTTTGCATTCATGATCTCAGTTAATCCTCATCCCAACCCCAGGAGGTGAATGCTATTATGATACCCATATTGTACCTGGCGAAACTGAGGCTGAAATCCAAAGTATTTACTGAGGCTAGTAAATGATTGAGCCTGTGTTCCAACACAGCCCATCAACTCCAGAACCTGCCCATACTCTAGAATAAGTGGAGATGACCTCCAGGGTTGTTCCGGATTTCAAGGGCAATTTGGTTTGGCCTGACATGCTTTGCTCTGGATTCCCTTCCACTTTCTTTCTCTCTTCTTTTTCAGCATCCAGAATCTTTTTAATAAGAGGGTAGGATCCAGGGTGAGGCTCTGGAAATTCAGCTGGTCCTTAGAGCGAGGTTAGGATTTGATGTGGCGGCTCAGGGTTCCTGGGGCCTGGCTGAAATGCCAGTCCATCTCTTGGTCCTTGTGAGGAGTCCAGGACCCTTGGGGAGTTCAGGGCCCCCTGGTGGACAGTCAAGATCTTGGCCCCAGCCTTGAGAATGTGGCCACAGGCCTGGCTGCTCGTACACAGAGCACACGCCTTCAATTTGAGCTCCTCCTGAAACCTCATGTCATCCACTATGGTCTGCACAACCACAACTGTTTTGTTTTCCCGGCCATGGAGTCTCATCTTCTAGATAATCCAAGAAAGGAGCAGAAGTGGCCAGTTGGCGTGACACATAAACATGCATAACCTGGTTGAAAGTGGAGCTGGTTAGTCAGGCCAGAAATCTGTTCAGCTTGACCCACAGTCTTGGGTAGATGTCCTGGCTCTTGGGCTCCTTTAAGCCTTGTGGTTCTTGTGGTGGCAGATGTCACCTCCCGTGAAGGCATCTCCTGCTTAGCCAGGTCTCACACTGTGTGCAGTCTTTTTGTGGGCCAGCATGTTACCGTCAGTGAAAAATGTAGTTCAGGAATATTTTGTAAATACATCAGTTTTGAACCTATATTTGAATTGAATTCCAATTTTAAACTGAATTAAATTTATATTCTAAGCTTTTAGTGAATTTTCATAGGAAACTGAGGTTGTTTTTATTTTATTTTATTTTATTTTAAAGATGTGGGGTACAATTCAGCGTTAGGTATACAAATGTTCATTATGCAGGGACCTTTGTTGAAAAACTGAGGTTTTAACTAGGAACTAAACTTTGGTGTGATCTTCAATGGTCCCAGGACTTCTGAAAATGTGTTGTGTTGGTATGCACATTTCTTAGAAAAAGTGTCCATTGTTTCATCACATTTTAAAATGAGTCCATGGCCCAAAATGTTATTAATCCCTATCAGAAAACATCTAAAAGTTCTTGTTCAAAACGCCAAGGAATTCTACTTTATTCAGTTAAAAGCAGCCTCCAGCATGGGGTTCTGAATTTCTACGCACACGGTTCAGTCCTACACAAGTCCTCTAGGTGGCAGCAAAGCCCTCAATATAAACTGGGTACACTGGTGGGCGAAGTGGAGGGATTGCTTGAACCCAGGAGGTCAAGACTGTAGTGAGCCGTGATTGCCTCTGTGAATAGCCACTGCACTGCAGCCTGGACAGCATAGTGAGACCTCCTCTTTTTATTTATTTATTTGACCTCCTCTTTTAAAACAAAACAAAACAAAACAAAGCAAAACCTATTCTGGGAACCTAGCCTTTTGGCCTTCAGCTTTTCTTATCACATTTATTTTTAAGCCAAAGGGTTGAACCCAGAATCCAGAGCTTCCTTCAGCTCTCCCAGTGGTCTAGCTCAGCATGAACCAAATGTAATAAGGTGCTCTTCCTATCTTACTGCTGTGATTGCTAGGCCCAAGTTTTGGCTGCTGGGTTGATTTCAGTAAGAGCTCAGTTTGTAGATTCTGGATCCCCTTGAAGTACAGATTTCCCTTCAAATAAACTAGAAGCACACTATATCTTTAAAAGTTTTGTATTCTTAGTCTCTGGAGCAGAGTTAGTTGAACAAATGAATGAATGGATTAGCACAAGGACTACACCATGCTAGGCAATGACTGGCTTGGAAAACGGCTTTAAATTATCATTATGCATGGTAACCTCAGAGCACCAGCCAAGTTTCTTGGTTGCAAGCAACAGAAATCACCTCTGGTTCTCTCTCTTACTGGAATGACTTGGCAATAGAATCATGAGGAAGAGTTGCCTTAGTTCATTTTTTGTTGCTTATAACAGAATACTCAAAATTGGGTAACTCATAAAGAAAAGGCATTTATTTCTTCCAGTTATGGAGGCTGAAAAGTCCAAGCTCAAGAGGCTGCGTCTGGTGAGAACCTTCCTGTTGGTGGGAACTCTGCAGAGTCCCTAGGAAACCCAGGGCATCACATGGTGAGGAGGCTAAGCGTGCTAGCTCAGGCCTTACTTTCTCCTTTTATACAGCCTCTAATGCCACTCCCAGGATAACCCATTAATCCATTAATCCATGAATGGATTAATCCATTCATGAGGGCAGAGCCCTCATGACCCCGTCACCACTTACAGGCCCTATCTCTCAATACTACTGCATTAAAGATTAAGTCTCAAAATGAATTTGGGAGGGAACAAACATTCAAACCACAGCAGGTTTCAAAAGCAGGCTCAGCAAACAGGCAGAAGCAAAGGAAGCCCTGAGGAACAAGAATGAGAAAGAACAATCATGAAAGGTCTGGCTAGGGCCCCACCATTGTCACTGGACACCTCCACAGCAGTGGAAAAATGAGTCCTAATTTGGACTGTTGTCTCACTTTTGCATCATGTGTTCCAAACTTCCAAGTGGATTGGTCCTTTGACAAAAGCTGACGCACATCCCAGAGCCCTGGCTGGCAAAGCTTGAACGGAGGGAGGTCTCCTTGATGCAATTCTCTGGCGGAGGAAGCGCCTGCATCCGGCCACATCACACATGAAGCATCGGCGTCCTCCAGCCTGCAGGGCAGGCTTCACAAGAGTGAGTCAGGGACTGTGTCTGATCACCTGTTCCGGGCAAGCACTGCACAGTCCTTGCCATCAGCCTCTGCACTGTTAGTGTTTTTATCACCGCTCATGTATTCTTCTTGACTTCTTGGACTAGTTGTGAAGACTGCAGACATTCTGGGCTTGATTTTTGGTAGGAATGCTTGTAATGTTTCACCATGGAGTGATTTACATGTATATATGTTTTCTCACTCTGTTGCCCAGGCTGGAGGGCAGGGGCATGATCGTGGCTCACCGCAGCCTGGACCTCCTGGGCTCAGGCGATCCTTCCCAGTAGCTGGGACTACAGACATTTGCCACATGCCTGGCTAATTTTTTAAAATTATTTTTTGTAGAGATGAGGTTCCACTGTGTTGCCCAGGCTGGTCATGGACTCCTGGACTCAAGCAGTCCTCCCTCCTCAGCCTCCCAAAGTGCTGGGATTACAAGGGTGAGCCACCTTGCTCAGCTAGAGTGTTGTATTTACTGAAGATTTCTTGTAGCTAGATTATCTATTTGGTTTAAGAATTTTCCTTTTATTCCTAAACTCACTGAGAGTTTTTGAAAACAGAAACTGGTATTGTATTTTACCAAATGATGTTTGGATACAACGTTTTTCTCTCTTAATGTTGAACCAGTCTTGCATTTGTGAGGTGAAATCATTCAACAATTAATTTGTTCAACAAATATTTATTGAGTTTCTACCATTTACAAGTAGTTTTCTCAGCATTGGGAATGAGCAAGAGAGTCAACAGAGCAGCAATGCATCAAACAGAATGAAAGTGCCTTTTCTATGGTCATACCACCCTGAATGTTCCGGATGTTGTCTGATCTTGGACGTTAAGCAGGGTCAGGCCTGGTTGGTACTTGGATGGGAGAACTAAAGCGCCTACCTTCAGGGAGCATACATTCTAGTTTGAAGAAAACAGAATTTTTTAAAAGTAAAATATAAAGTATATCAAAAAGTGATAGGTGTTATGGAGAAAAATGAAACTTATAAAGGGGATAAGAAGGAATGAGAGAGAGTGTGTGTGTGTGTGTGTGTGTGTGTATGTGTGTGTGTGTATGGTTTTATACAGGGTGGGCAGGACATTTAAGAAAAGGCCCAAGGGAGTGAAGGAGGGAGCTGTGTGACTGCCTGGAAAAGCATTCCGGTTCAGAGGAAACAGCAAATTGCAAAGGCTCTGAAGAAGAAGCAAAATCCAGAGTGTCCAAAGAACAGAAAGGACAGTTGTGTGGCTGAAGTGGAATGAAAAAGGGGGAGGAAGTAGGAGACGGTAACAGAGATCATATAGGCCATTGGAAAGACTCTGGTTTTTAATCTGAGTGAGATTAAAATGGGAGAATCACTACAGAGTTTTGAGCAGAGCAGACCAGGGACATGATGTGACTCACATACTTTAAAAGGATTTCCTTGGCCGGGAGTGGCAGCTCATGCCTATAATCCCAGCACTTTGGGAGGCCCAGATGAGAGGATTGCCTGAGCCTGGGCAACTTGGAGAGATCTCATCTCTACAATAAATCAAAACATTAGCCGGGCTTGGTGGTGTGTGCCTGTGGTCCCAGTTACTTGGAAGGCTGAGGCCAAAGGTTCACCTGAGCCCAGCATGTCGAGGCTGCGGTGGCCATGAGCATGCCACTGTACTCCAGCCTGGGCACAGAGTGAGACTTCAACTCAAAAAATAAAATAAAGTAAAATAAAACAATAAAAGGATTCCTCTGCCTACTCTGTGAAGATTTTGCTGAAGTGGAGCAAAAGCACAATCCAGGGAAAAAAAGAGGCCAGTGAGGAGATGCTGCAATGGTCCAGATGAGAGGAAGATGGCTTAGACCAGGTGGTGACAGGGGAGATTACGAGAGTTAACCGGATTTGAAATAGATTTAAAAGTTGGGCTTACTGGATTTGCAGAATGATTGGATATGGTGTGGTGAAGAGAAGAGTCAAAAATGACTTCAAATTTTTGCCTCTGGGATAAATTTAAGACATTAAGAGGGAAAGGTCTGCAGAAAAAGCAAGTTTAGGGAGAAAAGTAGGAGCTTACTTTTGAGCATATTGCATTTAAGATACTGCTCATTGTAGTTGGATAGAAACATATATGGAGTTTAGAGGAAAACTCCCAGTGAGAGATAAAAAGTGGGAGTCATTGGTATATAGCTGGTGCCATGAGACAGGATGAGCTCATGAGGAGAGTGGGAATAGATGGAGAGGACGTCTAAGGACTGTGCTCTGGGGCACTTCAAGGTCAAGAGGTCAGGAAGATGAGGAAGAACCATCAAAGGAGACCGAGCAGGTGCAGCCAGAAGCCACAGGGACACCAGAGGAGTCTGTTGAGAAAAGTTTTTTTTCTTTTTCTTTTTTTGAGTTGGAGTCTCACTCTATTGTCCAGGCTGGAGGGCAGTGGCATGCTCATGGCCACCCCAGCATCGACCTGCTGGGTTCCAGCAATCCTTCCACCTCAGCCTTCCGAGTAGCCGGAACTACAGGAGCACACTACCACACGTGGCTAATTTTTTTTTTTTTTAACTGTAGAGATGAGGTCTCGTCAAGTGCCCCAGGCTGATCTCGAACCCACAGGCTCAGGCAATCCTCTCGCCTCAGCCCCCCAAAGTGCTGGGATTATAGGTTGAGCCACCGAGCCCAGCCGAGAAAAGTATTTTTAAGAGGAGGAAGTGATCAGCCAGGTCAGATGCTGCTGAAAGATCAAGTAAAATTAAGAACTGAACATTGAGTGTTGGATGTAGAGGTCATTGGTGACTTTGACAAGGGCAGTTTCATGATGTGACTGGGACAAGAGTCTGCTGGAGGGGCTCGCCAGGGAGTTGGAGGAGAGAAACGGAGTCAGCACATAAAGACAACTCTTTTGAGAAGTTGTTCATGGAATGGAAAGAAACAAATGGGATAGTAGCTGGAGGGAGGAGTGAAATTAAGACTTTTAATCAGAAATATCATTAAATTTATATATTGTTGGGAATGAGCCAGGAAGGAATGGATAATGCAAGAGACCTGGAAGAGCAGCTGGAGACTTCAGAAGTCAACAGGTGGGGCATCCAGAGTTCCGGGGATCGGGGAGGGGGTGCAGGGGGGGACTAGTCGGCTTTGGCTTGGCATCTGGACTGCCAGTTCATCATGAGAAAAGGTGGGTGATTTTGGCTGTGCAGAGTGGTAAAGGTTTGCTCTCAAATGCTTCTGATTTCTTTCTTTCTTTCTTTTTCTTCCTTCCTTCCTTCCTTCCTTCTTTTCTTCTTTCTTTCTTTCTTTCCTTCTTTCTTTCTCTTTCTTTCTTTCTTTCTTTCTTTCTTTCTTTCTTTCTTTCTTTCTTTCTTTCGAGTTGGGGTCTCACCGTGTCACCCAGGCTGGAAGTGCAGTGACACAATCAGGGCTCACCACAGCCTGAACCTCTTGGGCTCAGGTAATCCTTCCTCCTCAGCCTTCCAAGTAGCTGGGACTACAGAAGTGTGCCACCACACCTGGATAACTTTTGTATTTTTGGTAGAGATGAGGTCTTGCTATGTTGCCCAGGCTGGTCTCGAACTCCTGGACTCAAGCAATTCTACTGTTGGGATTACAGGTGCTTCTGGTTTCTTCGCGATCAGGAGCAAAGTTGACAGCTGAGGGTAAGGATAGTTAGGAAGTGTTGGAGATTTGAGGAAAGAAGAGAATGGATGAATAGCTTTTCCGGAGAGAAATTGAGAGAGGGAGAAAGAGAGAATGGTCGACAGAAACATAATAGGATTTCAGGAGGAGGCGTGATCATGAGTCTCGTAGTGAGACCAGTCAGCAGGGTTGGTGCTTTTCTGAGCTGAATGTGGGAGCCTCTGGTTTGCTAATGTTTGCTCTTTTTATTGGCCTTTCCACAGAACCAATATTTTGTTTTATTGACCAGTTTAAACATTGTTTCCTCCCCCTTTAGCTTCTGTTTTTACCTTTATTAACATTTACCTTAAAGCCTTTTAGCTTCTAAAGTTGAACAGTGGGTTCCTTTATTATCAGGTGTTTTTTTTTCATTCTTGTTTTCGAGTAAATTCACATATGATGACAAATTTTCTTTTGAGTTGACCATTGTCAACATCTCAGAGGGTTTGATTGATAATTCTCACACTGAAATTTCTATCTAGAGAATGTGTACTTTTGATGTTTATTTCCTCTTTCCTCCCTAACTTGAGTAATTCATATTGTTATGTTGTAGTTCCTTTCTAATTTTCTTCTGTTGGAGTCAGTGAGTATGGTTGGTGTGAGTAAGGTTTGGTTGGTTTTTTTTTTTTTTTGAGAGTCTTGAGAATTTTCTCCCTTGTGGCCTAATATCTGTGATGAATACAGCTCTGTAAACTCATCCTCTAAACATATAACAATGAAATATAAAAAGAACAAAATTCGGTCATATGACTAGACTCAAAGACATCAAACATATCTCCATGGACTAGAGGCGGGACAGAAACACAAAGTGGGGGGCTGGCCTGAAGACATTAAATCCCTGGACTCCGCATTTGGAATCAGGTAGGGAAGGCTGGGAGTTGGACTCTGTGGATAATAGGAACCAAAACTGCCCACAAAAGATAGAGTAGTAGAGTCTGAGGTGGGATTTCTACATCCTGAAATGAGGATAAGGAAAGCTATGCCGAGTCCTGCCTAGGGTTAAACCTCAGGCTTTTGGTGAGAGGAGGAACAAGTTTAGTGACTATATCTGCCATACCTGTAACATGCCTAAGGACAGGAGCCCTGAGCTACTCCAGAGGTCTGGGGGAGAGAACTGTGGCATTGCAGGATGGGGGGAACAAGGCCACCTGGTTGAAATAACCAGGTGTCACCCAGCACTCCAAACTCAGCACTCCAAAGTTAAGCAAGGTGTCACCCAGCACTCCAAACTCAGCACTCCAAAGTAGGGTGACCCAAGCATCCTGCTTTCCCAGAGATCATCCCAGTGTACAATGCTAGTCCCGGCATCATATTGCCATCACCCTCTTTCATTCTCACAGTATCCTGGGTTGGATGATCAATTATGTGGTCAGCTGACATCGGTGAAATTGAAATAATAGAATAGTCTGAAAAAAGGTTTGAAAATGGACTTCTGGTTTAGATGTGGTGCTCTTAGAAATTACCCAGGAGTAACAGGAAATATGAGAAACACAAACATAAGCACCATCTTTGTTAAAATTAAGAGACAGATGAAACTCCAGACCCTAAACCAGATGGAGGGCTGACAGAGGCAACTGGGATCAAACAGGAGAACACTGGAGCTCTCAAGAAGAGCCAGTCAAGTTCACTGCAAGGTGAGGGGCAGACCTTAATGTGCAAAATCCTTCCTAGCAGCAATGAGAATAGGGTGTTGATGCACCTTAGAAGAATTTTGAAATGATGTTTAGAACAAATGCTTGAAGATTTAACTTAAGAAAAATTACCAGATAAAAGAAGAATTGAATTCATAGAGCCAATCTATTGTGTCCCAGGAAATATTGGCCCAGAATAATAATTCCAAAATGTATAACACTGAAGTTGCTGGATTTCATAGACAAACATAATTTTTGGAGTAGCAAGGCAATTATGTCACATATAAGGAAAAATAAATCAGGCTGGTTTTGGATTTCATTACAGCAACACTCAATTCTAGACGACAACAAGGAAATACCTATACATTCCTCAAGAAATAAAATATTACCCAAGAATTCTGTGCTCAAACTGTTTTTGAGCAGTTTTTGAACACAACAAGCATTTTTGAACACAAAAAACTCAGGGAATATAATTTCCATACATTCTTCTTGAAGAAACTACTAGTGCAGGATTTTAACTTACTGCAAAATGAGTGGGGAGGAAAAACTATGGCAAAATAACTGTAGTAATTCTGAATCTGTTGAATCATAGTACTAGGACTAAACCACATGTTAGGATTATGGTTTCAGAGCAGAATGCATGATTTTATTAACCTACTAATGTGAAAATGGCATAACTCACAAGAATTGGGAAGATAGCGGGATGTGGTAGAACACGCCTGTAGTTCTAGCTACTTGGAAGGCTGAGGCGGAAAGATTGTCTGAGCCTAACAGTTCAAGGCTACAGTAGCCGTGATTGTGTCACTGCACTCCAGCCTGGGCAACAGAGTGAGAGTTCGACTCAAAAAAAAAAAAAAAAGAATTGGGAAGCGGGAGAAAGAAAAGGAACGCATATTTAAACACCTTGATCTTTTCAGGGACGAAAATATCTCATTCAAAGCTAATTTAAAAATTCAGTAATAGAGGTATGTACAAACCTAGTTAATGAAAAAAAGCAAGCATTGAAGAAAGATAAAATCGTTTACATTGGGTGAGGAGAAGACAGCGGGTAAAGAAAAGAGAGGAAAAGTACCATGTCATCGTTACTCAAAATAAGGAGTCAACAGAAAGAGTCTGAAGAAACAGAGAACGAAGAGTATCGCATGGAGTATTGAATACAAACACAAACACAAACTTTCCGCTGTCAGTAGAAACACAAAACACAGCAAAGCAAACAGGAAATACCCAATAAAAGAGTAAAAAAGATCCCCCAAAAGCTTTGAAACATAGCATAACGTAACACTGCTATAACATGAATAGGGCTAAACTCATTTATTGCAAGGTAAAAGATTTTCCAATTAAATCACAAGGCATAACTTGATGGTCTAGTTTAAGGGATTTACCTAAAATAAATGCCTCATAAAAGATGAAAATAAAAGAGAAAGCTGTATTGGGCTAAGGCAAACAAAATTCAACAGTCTTGCCATAATTTCAGATAAGTTTAAATTCAGGACAAATGTCGAAAACATTAAAGGAGATAAGGAAGACTATTTTATGATGAAAAGGGACAATTTGCAAGAATACAAGAGAGATTAATATTCACATACAAATAATATGGCATCATCTTTTACAAAGCAGGACTCCAGAGAAATAAGGAGAAATAAAATCACAATAGTAGGAAGAGATTTTAATTTACTTTTTTCAGATTATATTAGGTCAAAATGCATCTCAGGGTACAGAAGACATAAATAACATAATTGGTAAATACATCTCATCAATACATATCAAAATCTGTAGGCTGAAAACTGAGACTACACATACCCCTCAAGTACCCATAAAACATTGTGGTCCTGTGTTAGACCACAAAGAAAAATTCAAATATTTCAAAAGTAGAAAGTGGTACAGATAACACTAACCTCTGATCACATGAACTAAAACTAAAAATTAACAACAAAATCAGAATCAAAAGACCATATCACCCGGAAAATTTAGAATTCTCATACTTCCACATTACATTTTAAAACTCAGCCAGGCACAGTGGTTCATGCCTGTAATCACAGCGCTTTGGGAGGCCGAGGTGAGAGAATCACTTGCACCAAGGAGACCAGCCAGGGTAACATAGTGAGATCTTGTCTCTACAAATATATACATAAATAAATTAAATATATTTATGTATATATTTATATAAAAATATAAATTCGCCAAGCATGGTGGCATACACCTGTAGTTCCAGCTACTGGGGAAGCTGAGGTGGCAGGATTGCTTGAGCACAGAAGGTGAGCTGGGATTGCACCACCGTACTCCAGCCTGGACAACACAGTGAGACCCTGTCTCAAAAAAAAAATTAAAACTCTACATCAAAGACAAATCAAAACCAAAAATTTAGAATATCTATAAAACAATAATGAAAAGACATCAGAAATTATGGGCTATCTAAAGCAGTACATATCTACATGTAAAGGCCTAGTGAGCCTACAATACTCATATTTTACTGGAAAAAAAACTAGAAAAAATTAGAAATTAGAAACAAAGCAACAAAAATGTCCCAAAAGAAAGCAGAAAACAAAAAGCAACTTGGATGGATTTGGAGTCTATTATACTCAATGATCTATCACAGAAACAAAAAACTGAGTACCACATGTTCTCACTCATAAG
>CAUYQG010165628.1:0-14780 GCA_963574415.1 Tarsius wallacei
CCAGCTACTTGGAAGGCTGAGGCGGAAGGATCGCCGGAGCCCAGCAGGTCGAGGCTGCGGTGGCCGGGAGCGGCCACTGCACTCCAGTCTGGGCGACAGAGTGAGACTCCAACTCAAAAAAAAATAAAAATAAAAATAAAAATAAAAATAAAAAATAAAAAAATAAATTAGCCAGGTGTGGTGGAGGATGCCTGTTGTCCCAGCTACTTGGAAGGCTGAGGTGGAAGGATAGCCTGAGCCCAGGAGGTTGAAGCTGTGAGCATGCTACTGCATTCCAGCCTGGGCAAGAGAGTGAGACTCTGACTCAAAAACAAAACAAACAATTAAAAAAACCCCAAAACCCTCAAATCCCTTGAGTGACCTATTACATTCAGAAACATGTCTGCAAGGCTCTTACGATCTTTTTTTTTTTTTTTTGAGTCAGAGTCTTACTCTGTTGCCCAGGCTGGAGTGCAGTGGCACACTCATGGCCACCGCTGCCTTGACCTGCTGGGCTCAGGCGATCCTTCTGCCTCAGCCTTCCAAGTAACTGGAACTACAGGCATGTGTCACCATGTCTAGTTAATTTTTTGACTTATTGTAGAGTTGAGGTCTCTCCAAGTTTCCCAGGCTGGCCTCAAGCCCATGGGCTCAGGTCCTCTCACCTCAGCCTCCCAAAATGCTGGGATTATAGGTGTGAGCCACCACGCTGGGCCTAGCCCTTATGATCTTTTAAGCCTTCCCGTGTTCCAGCTCAGAGCATGTGCTGTGTTCTTCTGTTAGCCTGTCTTCCCTCACACCTTTGCCTGGTGTGCCCTCTCTCACTTCCCTTGTGTCTCAGCCCACATATCTTCATCAAGGCCTGCTTCATATATGCTTATATATATTGTCATAAATATATATGTTTTTAAGGGTGTTTATATTTTGTTTTCTCCACTGGAAATAAATTCCAAGAAGCCAGGAAGTCAGAAACCTTGTCTGCTTCACTCATTTGTACCCCTGGCACCTAGAACACCTGGAACACGTGACGCCTAATCAATATTGAATAAATGAATGAGTCCATCTGTAAAATACACTGTATTGGGGACTCCATTGGAATGAATTGAATGTTTTAAAGATCAGCAAAACGCTCAAGCGAGGGTTCAGCGTTCAGAGAGTTATGGGAGAAGGAATAAGGAAGAAGATAATACTGATTGCTTAAGTAGCTCCTTCTAACCTTTTCCATCCTTTAATCAAAGACTTAAACCAAAATACAATAGCATTTATTGCTAATTTATTATGCCCAAAACATGGGAGTGGAGAACACAACATTGCATAATACCCAGTTCTGAAATGTGTGTGTGTGTGTGATTGGAAAAGGTCTTTTTTTTAATAAAATTTTTTTTTATAGAGGCAAGGTCTTGCTATGTTGCCCAGGCTGGTTCTTGAACTCCTGGGCTCAAGCAATCCTCTTGCCTCGGCCTCCCAAAGTGCTGGGATTACAGGCATGAGCTACTGCGCCTGGCCTGGAACAGGTCTCAATCAAAGAGGAGTAAGAAAACTTTTTCTATACACTAAAGGGTCTCATAGCTTTATAATTAGACATAATTCGTAAAAACGTGTAAGCTATTTTGTGGTAAACAGTACAACTTTAGGACACAGTTTCTTGATGAGTTTGCCAGGTGCAAATGAACCTCATCAGTAGTCGTCTCCTTCTACTAAAATCCAAACAAACTTATTAAAACCAAAATGAAACGCTATGCATTAAAAAAAAAAAAGAGTGGGGGATGAGTAAGCTTCAGAGGAGAGAGTTCTGCTTGGGAATCAGCGAGGGTAATCTTTCTGGGACCTTTTAGTGCCATGTCTGGGTACCTCTGACATTCCAATTCAGCCATGGCTTTCACTGTGCCTTGTTTTAGGAGAAAGCAGCGCCTTGGTGATACTCGCAATGTCAGGTGTCCACCCATGACAGAGTAGTTGCAGGGAATTCACCAATCTGAGCACTGCCCCATTTTTCACCTGGAGATGGTATCGAGAAGCTAGAAAGGCAGTCGAGTGAATACAGCTCCCTCCAGTCTTTCCAAAGGCAAACTTTTCTTATTTTTGAGAGATAATTGCACGGAGGAGGAGGAATTGTGTGGAATTTGCCATCACCTAGAAGCTTTCTTTTCCTCTCCTTTCCAAGGACTCTTTAATATCATTATTCGTTCCCTCTCCTTTATGTTCGCGTGCTCTCTCTCCCCTCTGCTCTCCCTGTCCTTTGTGCATCCTCTTCACCTCTGCCTGCCTTTTCCCGACTCTCCCTGGAGGTGGTGGTTGATGACAGTCAGTGGGGAATGAGCAGTCAGGAAGATGAATTCCAAAGTCAACTGTGGGAAAGCAAGCCACACACCGCAGGGCTGCCCTTTCTTCCTTTCTCCTTTCCTTCCCCGCTGGATGAACCAGGGACTTGGGCTGTTCTGCCAGTGTTCTGTGATGGAATGGAGTAAGAAAAAGAGAAAATAGGAGACCAACAGGGCTTGGCTTAATAGTACCAGGAGTTCATTTGTGAGACTACCAAGTTAACTCAGAGAATCATGACATAGAACATCATATTTCAGGACATGGGATTAAATCAAGTAGCATCTCATGGTTGTCCAGATAGCGTCTTTCAAAGGAAGGGACCTGAATGGTATTGCCACCATCCATCTGCACTGTTGACAGAAAAATAGCTGCTTTCCAAACGTCTAAGGCTGGATGTGTTTTGGCTGAATTCCCTGTGCCTGGAAAGGTGATGGTCTAGCCTTGTTGTCCGGAGGGAGGTTAGAGCATTCGCCACAAGCAGGATCTAGGCTGGTCTCAAGAATTCCCTGGGCCCCACCAATGAGAGTCAGTTCGTTCTTCCAAGTCCTGTAGAGTTCAGGAAAGTGACTAGGTTCAGAGCTTATTTCAGAATGCTGGGAGGAGACATCAAATGTAGATGGAAAGGAGTTTGGAAGATTGTAGACCCCACCACTGACTGATGTCCCATCTTTCTTCTTTTACCTGTCCTTTGCCTGAACAGTGGCAGGGAACTTCCAAAGTCCTGAGAGCACACATCTAATATAATCAGAGATAGCTCTGAAGATCGGAAAGCTCTCTTTCCTATTAAATCAACATCTCTTTTCAGCCTCAACTTTTTTCCATTGGTCTTCCTCAGGGCTCTTCTGGCACTCTGTGAAACAAGTCTTGGGTCAGTCTAAAAGGAAACTGGTCTCTAAACCCTCCAAAGGGATTAATTTTCTAAGATCCTTGCTAGAAATAGCCTTAGACCCTTGAAGCTGTCATTAAATGAAGTGGTTGAAGCAAGGTGAACCGTGAACTCAGTGAGTTTAATCAGGAGGGCATAATTTCCCCGAATGATCTCACTATTCATTCTTTAGAAGGTGACATGGAGACTGTCTTTACCATTATTATTAGTTTAAAATTAAAGGCCACAAAATAGATTCAACAGAAAAAAAATGATAGAAATATTATTTCCCTCAAGTGATAGAGATTTTTTTTTTTAGCTACTTTCTGATATAATTTTGGGGTATTGATTCAAATAGGTCATGGAAAACAGACACAACTCTTCCTTAGCAAGGAGCAGGAAATCATAAATTTTGTATGTTAAAAGCATTGAGTGTGAGAGCATTAAATTCCTTTAGCTTCTTTCAGGTGTGGGTATGAAATTCTGTCACTACTTTTTGGTAAGGAGGAACTTTTACTGTTCCTCATTGCTTATTTGTTCAACAAGGATTTGTTGAGCACCAATCCCATGTCAGCCTTTATGTTCCATATAAATGGGGATTAGAGGGGGGTCATGATCTCATTTTTACCTTCTAAGGCTTAATTTGGAACTGGTTGTATCAATTCTGCTGATAGGTTTGGATGAGAGTCGCTGTTCACTTAAGGCTTTTCTCTTCTTATCGCTATAAAAATGCAGGTGAGACCAGAGTTTTACTGGCTTACTTTCAATAATGACATTATTTTTTAATTTATTAAATGGAGCCCTTAAGTCCAGTTAGCCATCTGGTGTAACTTAATTATCCACCAATTTAAGTGTGAATTCCTATTATATACGCATTAGTATACCTGCTTATAAATACTTATCTGTAGTATATGTTCATAAAACCATTTTTATGCTTCAATACCCTTTGAATTTTATGGCTGAGAAAGAAAGTACATTGTTAATCTTGGGTATTGTTACAAAAATAAATGCTGAGCCCCAGCAATCCTGGAGTGTCTAAGCAGTGGGTTTCTGTATACAACAGTTGTTGCCTAGGAAGCAGAGTCTCTGGAAACAGAGAAACCAAACTTGGGCTTGGCTGAGGGGGCAGCGGGGAAGTAGCCGCTGGGATCTGGGGAGAACCAAGAACCACATGGTAAGATGTGGCTGGGGAAATCGATGCCCTTCTCATACATGGAGATGGTTTGCCGAGTGACCTTCCTATGGGAACCCAGGTTTGGGTTCAGCCAGAAATAAATAGTGGTATGGAGACAGCCTGGCTCCCTCATGTGCAGGCAGAGAAATGAGCCGGTAAATACAGTCTTTTTTTTTTTAAGTCAGCAGAAGGCAAATAAAAGCTCAGTTAAGTGTGTGTTACCTAAATGGAAAGGTAAATTCAATTTGCAAAATGCTCTGAAGGTCCTGCCATTCAGCATGACAAGCAGAAAAGATGATTTAGAAATTGAAATCCTTTGTCTGATGCCATCCAGGCATCCACCCGGCCAGCTCTTGAGATAAGTGTGCAGAGATAAAAACGAGAAGCGCAGGTGAGCGCACTGGGGCTCCAACCTGACTCTCCTGTGGCCCTGGGCTGTCCTCCGGGCTGCCACATGCTCCAGGGCCACTGTCTCGCTGTGGCCTCCCTGTCTGTCTCCATTGGCTGTCCTCATTGTTCTTCTTGAGTTGTTCTTCTATCTTCTCATACATGTGTAGGAACTGAGGTTGTTGGTAGGAGAAGGGTTATGGTGGGATCAGGTGTGTTTGCTATTTGAAAAACAATGCCTCAAGTTGTCTTTGTATGATTTTATTTCATTCCGAATTTTGAGGAGATGAGGATATCTTGCACTGTACAATATGGTAGCCACTAGCCACATGTGGCTATTTATTGTTAAGTTTAAAGTTTCAGTTCTTTAGTTACACTAGCCACAATTCAAGTATTCAATAGCCACAAGGAGGGTGAATATTCAGAACATTTTCAACATTACAGACTATTCTTTGAGACTACTATAGATACTGGTTTGCTGCTAACTTCTTCCATTTCCTAAAACATCCTCTGAAATAACTAATGGCTAATTCTGACTGCTAGTGAATTGTATTTAAATGTCACCTCTATAAGTCCTTCCTTCCCTGGCCCCTCAAACACACACACTCAGGCACACATATTTCCTTTTTTTATTTTTTATTTTTGTAGTGATGGGGTCTTACCATGTTGCCCAGTCTGATCTTAAACTCCTGGGTGAAGTGCTCCTCCTGCCTCAGCCTGTCGAAGTTTTGGGATTACCATGCTCAGCCTACAGTTTCTTCCTGAAGGACAGGAGGGACAGGCAAACTCAGCCTAAAGAGTTTTGTTAGGGTCTGCCCAGCTTGGGGTGTGTGGGCTAAAATGATCAAATTTTTATCCTGTTTAAATTGGGTCTATACAAAAACAGGGATCGCTTGAAACTATATTAAGCACTCATACAAATATGCTGAGTCTTGAAACACATGACTAACACTTGCTGAGTTTTTAACTTAAACATGCGTTCCTAATGGTAAACATCTTATTCACGTTAACAGCAATGCCTATGGGTAAGCTTTACTAATCCCACTTCTCTAGAGTACTGGCCAGAAGTAGCTAATTCAGTAAAATTCCCTTGACTTTCTTCTGACCTACTGACCTCTTCTGATGGTCTAAGGGGATCTCTGATGAAGTCTTCATTTTCTCTCCCTGATGTAGCTTTTGTCGTTTATACCTTAAGACACCTGTGCTTTCCTCGGTTTACCCTTTCTCCCCAACTTTTTCTCTTTTCCCCCTCTTGTGTGTTCCTGTGTATACCTTTTTTTTGAGTTGGAGTCTCACTCTGTCGCCCAGGCTGGGGGGCAGTGACATGCTCATGGTCACCACAGTCTCCACCTGTTGGGCTCAGGTGATCCTTCCATCTTAACCTTCCAAGTAGCTGGAACTACAGGCACATGCCACCACACCTGGTTATTTTTTTGAAAATGTATTTCCAAGTTGCTCAGGCTGATCTTGAACCCCTAAACTCAGGCAATCCTCTCGCCTCCACCTCCCAAAGTGCTGGGATTACAGGCATGAGCCACTGCACCCGACTGGATATTTTCATACTTAAGAAATATTTCTTTTAGAAAAGTCTGAAAACTTAAAAATATGTATAAATGGGTACATATAATGTGTGTATGTACAATTCAAGAAAATAATATAACATATACTTACATTTCTAACCACTAGCTAAAATATTACACATATACTAGACGTTTTCTGTAAGTCTCTTTCCTACTGTTTTCTTCTTCCCAAGCAGTAACTTACCATTGTTGTAAATTTTGTGTTAATATTTCTTTTGATTTTTAATACTTTTGTTACATATATATTTATCTTGATATAGTGTAATGTACAGTTTTTCCCCTTTGTTTGCACTTTAGATACAGGGAATCATGCTATGTACATGTTTCTATGGTTTTTTTTTTTTCATAACATACGTTTAGGGGATTCTTCAGTGTTGATGTGTTATTCTCTGAGACTTGGTTCTTTCACTCAAAATTGTGTCTTTGAGAATCATTCATGTTAATGTGTGCGTATGTAGTGCATAATTTTCACATCCATATAATAACCCATTGTGTGAATATATACTACAATGTCTTTACCCATTTTGTGGTTGGGCATGTGGGTTCTTTCTGCTCTTTCTTTTGCTACTGTGGCCTGAGGCACTGTGTGCATTCTTACACATCTCTTGACACATCTGTGCCAGAGGTGTTCCAGGATATTTACCTGAGGGTAGTCTTGCTGCATACTTTATTTGATGAAGTGTTTTTTTTTTCTATGCTCATTTCTCTTTCATGTTCTCCCTTTTACCCACCTCATCTCTATATTGCATAATACTTTCCATTTACTCATTCATTAAGTAAAGAGAAAGATTTTTTTAATCTCTAGAACAGAGTCATTTTGAGGGAAAAGGACAGGTTTCCTGTAAGTACTAGGGAATGATGAAAAGATACGCCTGGTAGCAACTCCCAGTTCTTCCCCCTTTAAAATGTTTGACTAGAGTCTCCTCATTGAACATCACTCCCTTTATCAATAAAATAAAGGATAATAATATCTTTTTCTGAGAGTGGTATGAGGATTAAATGAGATAACACAGGTAAAGCCTTCAGTGCCTGGCATGGCAGATGGTAGGCACTATATATGTCTTGGCTCTTTTTCCTCATCCTTGTTAGAAATAAAGTATTTCATTATTGACATTATAACTTAAAACAGAGCCCCCCTCCCAACCCTCAGGCTGTGGACTGGTACCCTGTGGCCTGCGGCAGGAGATTAGCCATGGATTAGCAGAGCTCTGCCTCCTGTCAGATCAGCAGCTAGATCCTCATAGGAGTGCGAACCCTGCTGTGAACCGCACATGTGAGCGATGTAGGTTGCACGCTCCTTGTGAGAATCTAATGCCTGATGATCTGAGGTGGAGCTGAGGCGGTGATGCTAACACTGGGGAGTGGCTGCAAATACAGATTAGCGTTAGCAGTGTTGACTGCATGTCCCTCTCCATCCTCCTGCCTGTGGAAAAGTCGTCTTCCATGAAACCAGTCCCTGATGCCAAAATGGATGGGAGGACCGCCGCCTTAAAAGGAAAAGGTGAGAGCCTCTATCTACTCCAATGGTTAGTAGTCAGTAAGATTCAGTTGGGAATGTTTCAGCTCTCCTCATCTACTTCAAGACCTCTCACTGACCCTCCAGTTCAGGCCTTTGCTCCTGCCAAGAGGAGGGGGCTGGAAGCACAACACTGGACTTCTGGGTAAGTTAGTTAACAACTGGGGTTGACAGACTTGAAAATTATGAAAATATATGTTGGCTTGGGTAAGGGGAAAATAGAAAAATGATAATAAATACCGTAAGTATTAACACACCTGGATAAAGTAGAAATGCTAAATACATTAGTGATAAAGTCCGGATGATAAAGGTCATAATGCTATGTATAATAGATTAAGAGGAAACTGGGGGAAAAAAGCAAATCTATGACAATTAAAGAAAGAGTAATAATTGACCATTTATTATTTCTTACATATATTTGTGAAGATCAATGTTATGGAAAAGATTAACATATAAATTCATTTTTAAAATAAGAAATTTAAATTTCACCCATAATTCCTTTTATTTTTATAAATTACCAAAGGCTACAATATGGCCTAAATTTTCAAACTGTGGTCACAACCCATCTAATAGGTCACAAAATCAATTTGGTAGGTCACAATGGGTGTTTGAAATAGAATAGAATCAGAGTGCATTTCATAAGGCAGGGGAATTACTGTTGTGTGACATTTATTATTATTATTTGTGTGTGTGTATGTGTGTGTGTGTGTGTGTGTGTGTGTGTGTACACAGTGGGTCTGTGGTTGAAAAAGTTTGAAAGTCACCAACCCAGACGACTATAGGAGCCCTTCCATTTCTGGTGTGTAATAATTCAGTATGTTACACAATTTGAGATGGAAATAATTTTGTGGAATTTCAGGTTGGTCTTTTATCTGGGAATAGCACTAGTTTCTGCTGAGTGGAATTTGAATGAAGGTGTCTCCATTTTGGATTGCAAAAAATAGTGTTTAATTATAAAAGAGTCAAATAAAGAAGAGACACTGTTGGTCATAGGTATGGAGCTGGTAACCACAATTAAAGGGAAGCTGCATGTTATGAAAATATTTCTTCTGTATTTCTGCTTCATTGTGTCTTTGTGTGAGTTTATCAGAAAAAAACAATTAATTGGGGGCACTCAGCGCGTGAATTAGAATAAATGTATGGCTTTTGTTTTCTAAGTTCATTTGACTTTATAGGTTTTGGAAACATTTATTTGCATTTGTTGGTAATAGACATATGTGTAAACTTTGCACATCATGGTTCTTTGTAGGTCAGTCAGTACAGAATTTACAAGAATACACATGATCTCTGCTGGTTTCTCACATACGAATTGAATAAACAGGAGCTCAGCTCGTTCTTCCTTGCTATGTTGTTTGCTGTTATCCGTAAAAGCCCAGTTTTGGGCTTGTGGAAAGGATAATGCACCGTCTCAACAGGCCAGCTCTGGCGTGGAATTCCACAGCCTGCTGCCAAGGAAGCTGCTGTGGTGGGAAGTGAATTGGGTTTCCTTATGGCTTGTACTGCTCATGTGTTAGTCAGAGGTTTTGGTGAGACTCAGGAAGGTTTCTTGACACCTGACCACAGTCTGGTGAGGGAAATGAGGTTTTTTAGTTGTTGTTATTGTTGCTTGTTTTTTTTGAGTCAGGTCTCACTGTCTCCCAGGCTGGAGTGCAGTGGCACGAGCATGGCTACCACAGTCTCGACCTTTTGGGCTCAGGCAATTCTTCTGCCTTAACCTTCTGATTAGGTGGGACTACAGGCATGCACCACCGCACTTGGCTTTTTTATTTTATTTTTTAGAGACAAGGTCTTGCTATGTTGCCTAGACTAGTCTCAAACTCCTGGCTTCAAGCAATCTTCTCGTCTTGACCTCCCAAAGTGTTAGGATCACAGGCATGAACCACTGCATGCCCGAAATGAGGTTGTTTTGATCTGCTGCCTTACCTTAACAAAAATTTTATTACTCTGTGTGCACCTCATGTACACATGACATGTTTTTGGTATGTTCTTATACCAAAATATGCCATTCCACGCTCACACATCTTACAAATAAAAATCATAGGCTTTTAACCACCACAGACTCTGATGTAATTAAACCTAGTGGTATCAAATCAGTAAAATTATACCCTGAGAAATATTTACTTATGTTCAAGCAAACACACGCACACATTGTGATTCTACAGGTAACCAATGTAGACATATTGTATCAAAAGAAATATAATAGCCCTTGAAACAGTTTGAGGCTACCACTAATACTTTCCTCTGGATTTCTTGCATTTCATCAGCAGTAGTTTTTGGCCTCATTTTAGCAATGCTGAGGTGACATTTCCTTTCTGGTCTAAACCCTTAACGGTTTTAATTAATAGTACTTATTCAGCTCACGCTTAGCAGTTTTATTTTTGCAGAGTGATTTATAATAATTTCTATTAGTTATTTTAAATTGAAATTTAGAATGGCATGTCATAAGGAAAATGCTCCATGTTTGAGAAAGAAGACTATTCCTACCCAGCATTTGTCTAAATAGCATAATTATGGCTGCATTACTCATGGATTGTTTAATTATTTATTTGTTAATCTGTAGATGTAAACAGACCACTCCAACCTGCAATTATGGGAGTCTGCGAACCTGAGTTGTGAAGTTCAGCTGATATCTGTAACAATTCTTGAGGCAAAGTTGAGCATGGATGTTGGAAAAATGATATAAAAAGGATGTTGGAGTAATAATATAAATTGTTAGACACTAAAGGAATCCAAATTTAGGAGGGTATAATAAAGCCATGCCATTTAGAAATCGAGTATCAAAATAATGTTATCATTTTTATTCATATCAAAGTGATGCATATTAATGCAATGTGTATTAATGTGTTTGTAACAAGATCAAACTGGTAATTGGAAAATATCTTTTCATATGACATGAATAAAAATTTTCATTAAAATGTATACTTTTGAAGTGAATTTGATTTTGTATATCTAGATCTTTTGTATACCAAAATGACAAAAGTTAGCAGAAGCAATATTTTATTGACTTTACATTTTTGACTTTTATATACATTATAGAATGTAGTACAAATTCAAAGCTTTGAAATTAGAAAATTTGAAATGAAATGTAATCTAATTACATTACCTCAGTACATAAACTTCACCAGTTTTTGATTATCCAAAGGCCTTCCAATCTTTGGATTATTTGCACCTTAGTTTGCCTTTTGCATCTGTCTTTTGTATAATATACTATATACATAAGACTCTTAACAAGAGGAGGTTTGGAGAAGTGATAAAACAGTGACCAGCTCACTTGTTTGCTGGTGTCTCTGACAAGGAAGGCAACAGCGGGAAGGGAAAAATAAAACCAAAGAAATAAAATAAAAATAAGACCAAAGAAACCCTGTAGGCCAGAGAAATTACCACCCACTTGATTTAAAGCCATATTTTCAGAATTTAAGTCCAATTTCCAGACTACCAAATAATTAAAAATAAATTTTATTAGAAGTTTTTTTCCCCCCTGTTACTATGGTGTTTACAAGAGAAAGAAACTGTAAACAACAAATGAAGTTTATGGGAAAAAGACCTAATTAAAAAATTGGAACATCAGGCAAACACATCTTTGATTCAATCTCTCTCTCTCTCTTTTTTTTTTTTTAAGGAATGAGTTATATAAACATGTAGCCACACAGCATCTGTATAGATACTAAATATGATAAAAAAGGTTTACAGATGTACAACTGTGACCTGAATGAAAGGGCATGTCTGAACACAACGAATCCAATTTTCTGCTTACACTGGCAAAGAAACCAACTACTGTGCCTAAAAAAACAGTTTAGTTTTATTAGCTAAATAGACTCATCAACACCACTGATCCCACTCCCACTTACCTAAAGCTTTGTGAGAAAGCTTGGGTGTTTCTCAAAGGCAACAGGGTTTCAAATGCTAAACTGAGGTTTAAGTATCCTCCAAATTCAAGTGATGGCTTCCATGATGACCTTCCCTCAGTCATTTAATTGGAATGGCAAAGCATCTCCCCATCAAATATTAAATCTGTAAGTCCCCCTAGTCTCGTGGCAATGTGCTGGAAAGGGAAAGACTGACTTCGAGAAGGGTATTGGGTGTCGGCAGGTACTTACATCGACTTAGAAGTCAATTGCTCATCAGAACTGTTTCTGGACATTCGACCAGGGCTCCATCTCTCTTTGCCACTCACAGTGCTTGTGTTCCACGACAGGGCAGGGGAGAGTATGGGTCAAGCATGGGTGGGCCATCAAGAGATGAATTAGCTTGTGTTTGCTTTTCAGATTGCAAGTATCCCTAGGGGAATGGATGTGACATGGAGAAGAGAGTGGCGAAGTGGTGTGTTCCCTTGTGTGCCCTAAGACACCTTCATGGTCTAGTCTTTTTATCCAGGAAACACCTAGATGGATTTCATAGTACTTTATATGTAGTTTATTTTTACAAATGTGGTTTATTAAAAAATAAAATAACAACAAAATAAAAAATTTTAATTATGAAGAAAAATATACATACAAAATTTATGTGTCTATATATAAATATGTGTGGGTAGCTACAGATGTATATCTATGTTTTTAACCTTCAAAATAATGTATTTATTTAAAGGACTTTTATTATGACTGTGTATTTAATTAAAATGGGGTTTTTTTTTTAAGGAAGAGCATAATTTTCCATGTAAAATCATGGATATTACTTGTGGAATTTAAAATATAATTATGTCATGTTTAGATATTGGCATATATATCAACAGCCATGAAGTGAAACATAACAAAATTGATTATTTTATTTAATTTTAATTTTTAATTTTAAAGATGTGGGGTACAATTCAGGGTTAGGTATACAAATGTTCATTATGCAGGTACCCTTGTTGATAAGGTGTGGCTCCCCATAACAGATTCCTGCTACTGCCAATCCTGCCCCTCCTTATCTCCAGCAGTTTCCCACTACTGCCAATACTTTTCTTATAGTTTTACAATAATTGTTCAAGGTCTGCTTATGAGTGAGAACATGTGATACTCAGTTCTTTGTTTCTATGACAAATCACTCAGTATTATAGACTCAGTCCATCCAAGTTGCATCATAGTTTTGTCCTTCTTTATGGCTGCATAATATTCCTTCATGTATATGTACCATATTTTTTTATCCAGTCCTCTTTCAATGGGCAGCTCCATGTTTTTGCCACTGTGAACAATGCTGCAATAAACATGCATGTGCAGATATCGTTTTTATAGAGTTATTTGAGTTCCTCCAGGTATATTCCCAGTAGGGAGACTACTGGGTCTTATGGAAGATCGATTTTTAGATCTTTTAGGAATTGTCAAACTGTTTTCCACAGAGGTTGTACTAGTTTACACTCCCCAACAGAGTAGAAGCACTCCCCTTTGCCACATCCTATCCAGTATTTGTTGTTTTTTTGAGTTATTGTTGATGGCCATCCTGACTGGAGTTAGATGGTATCTCAGTGTGGTTTTAATTTGCATTTCTTTAATGACCTGTGAGGCTGAGCATTTTTCATGTATCTTTTGGCTGCTCATGTATCTTCTTGTGAGAAGTGCCTATTCGTATTTTTTCCCCTTTTTATAAGAGGGCTGTTTGTTTTTTTCTTTTCAGCACATTTGAGTTCCTTGCAGATCCTAGATGTTAGAGAGGTATATCTATGTAATGAAAATGGGATCATACCTGGCATTCAGAATGCTTCTGCAGCTTACTGCTTTCTCTTAACATTGCATTGTGGATAGTGGAAAAGATGGATCATACAGTTTTAAACACTTTTCAGGAAACTTTCATTTTTTTATCTTAACTACTTCAATGATACAGAGTATGTCTCTGTATGCTTTTCTCTCTCTTTCTATCTTTGTTGACTTGGGAAAATATTTCCTAGGAAAAATTCCTAGAAATAAAATTGTTAGATCAAAAGTGTTACTTGTATAACTATTGTTTTCATTAGATATGAAGAGATGATACTTTGCGTAAAGTCCTATATTGCTAAATGACTATCAACACGTCTATATGAAAATCAGGGTACACTTTTCCAATGCATGTGGTTGATTTTTCTATAGCATTAGAGTTTTTGTATAGTATTAGGGTATTATCTTAGTTTTAAGGTAAGAAAATGGAAATTCCCTGAGATGTCTGCAATTTGAAATCCATCATAACAATAGCTAGCATTTGTTGAGTGCTTACTATGCTAGACTTTCTAAGCACTTTACATCTACCTAATTCATGTACTTTTTTCACAACAACCCAATGAAGTAGATATTTTTTACTAATATGAAAAACAGCCTCAGAGAAATTAGGCAACCTTAACCAATGTCACGCAGCTAGTAAATGAATGTGCCAGGATTTAAACCCAAGTAGTTTGAGCCTTGAGTTGACAGTCTTAATAACAACCCACTACTCTCTCTTCCTTATTGAGAATCACTATCTGGAAGGAATTGAATACTTTCCCTATTGTTTTATCTTATGCATATGTCTGGGTAAGTGTAAACTTGAGGTTTTGTTTTTTTTGAAGCGCATTGGGTCAGTCATTATAAATGCCAAATTTTGTTTGATGCCATTTTTGGATGCTTGATAAAACTGTAATTCTTCTGCTACACATTAAGCTAGTCTTAGGTTGGAACTCCATTTTGTTTCTATGGCAATTTAGTGGGAAGCAAAGGAACACTCACCAGACAGATTCAGAGACCAGCTTAAATAATGAGGAGAGGAAATTAGAAATAGGGGCAAATGTGGACAGAAGAAAAAGAGTGGTAGCATCATGGGGTTGGGGGGATATAATGAGATGGAAGATAGAAGAGGAATGAGGAAAAGCGTGCTTAGAAAAAAAAGGAGGGAGCAGGGCTCGGTGGCTCAGCCTGTAATCCCGTGCCTTTGGGAGGCTGAGGTGAGTGGATTGCCTGAGCCCGCGGGTTCGAGACCCGCCTGGGCAAGCGAGACCTCATCTCTACAATAAATCAAAAAAATTAGCCGGGCGTGGTA
>CAUYQG010165629.1:0-27209 GCA_963574415.1 Tarsius wallacei
CGCTACCATGCCCGGCTGATTTTTTGATTTATTGTAGAGATGAGGTCTCGCCAAGTTGCCCAGGCGGGTCTCGAACCCGCAGGCTCAGGCAATCCACTCACCTCAGCCTCCCAAAGGCGCGGGATTACAGGCTGAGCCACCGAGCCCAGCTAAGCATAAACATTTTAAATTTGATGGAATCCACTTTGTAAATTTTCTTCTCTTTTATGAATTGTGCTTTGGTGTCACAGTTTTGGCTCTTACATTTAGCCTAAGATCCATTTTGAGATAATCTTGTATAGGGTGAAGTAAGGGTCTAAGTTCATTTTATTACATGTGAATATCTAATTGTCATATTACTATTTGTTCAAAAGACTAGTCTATCTCCATTGAATTGTCTTGACATCTTTGTTGTATATCAGTTGACAATAAATATAATTTTTTTCCTAGACTCTCAATTTTAATCCACTGATCGATCTATCTAGCCTTGTGACTGTGCAACACGGTCTTGATTACTGTGGTGTCATAGTAAGTTTCGAAATCAGTTTATATAAGCTATCCAACTTTCTTCTTTTTTGAAATTATTTTGTCTATTCTATGTCCTTTGCATTTTTATAAATATTTTGGCATTTGCTTATCAATTTTTACAAAAAGATCCTGTTGGAATTTTGGTAGGCATTACATTTTTAATTTATACATCAGTATGGGAAAGTGTGCCAAATGCAAAAAGTTTCTCCATTTATTTAGATTCAGAAATATTTTGCAGATCTTAGTGTACAAGTCTTGTACTTCTTTGTTAAATTTATTACTGTATATTTTATTCAATTCTATTGTTATATAACTATTTTTATTTTTGTATTCTTCATTCCTACTATATAAAAATACAGTTGCATTTTGTGTATTCTTCTTGTATCTCAAGACCTTCCTGAACTTGTATACTAGTAATAGTTGTTTTGATTTTGGATTCTCTTAAGATTTTCTATAGATTCAGTTATGTCAAGTGTGAATGAAGACAGTTTTACTTTCCTATCGGAATGACATTAATTTTGTTTTGTACCTTAGTACGTTGTCTAGAATCTCTTATGTAATTTTGCATAGAACTAGTGAATGCAGACATCTTTGCCTTGTTCCCAGTCCTAGAGGAAAAGTATTCAGTCTTTTACCATTAAGTACAACAATAGCTGTTGAATTTTCACAGATGCTCTTCTTCAGACTGAGAACGATTCATTTTATTTCTAGTGTTTTGAGACTTTTAAAAAAATCATGAATTGCTTATGGATTTCATCATATGTTTTTATGAATTGATTGAGATGATAATGTGGTTTGGGGGCTTTATGTTATTAAGATTGTATTTTACATTAACCAATTTTACATAATTTTTTAAGCAATTAAGGCAATCATGTATGTCTCAAATATATCTCCTTTGGTCATCATAGTGTATAATCTGCTTCATATGGTGCTAGATGTGGCTTGCTAAATTTTTAAAGAATTTTTGTATCTGTGTTAATTAAGGAATTTTAGTCTGCAGTTTCCTTGTAATAACTTTGTCTGATTTTCATATTAGGTTAATGCTGGCCTCAAAGGAGAGTTGGAAAGTCTTTCCTCCTATTTTTGGAAGTTTATAAAGGATTACTATTTATTTACATGTTTGATAGAATTTACCAATGAACCATGTGGAAGTTTTAAAATTAATAATTCAGTTTCTTTGTTTGGTATAAGTCTATGGAGATTTTCTATTTTTTCTTTAGTTGTTGGTAATTTGTGTCTTCCTAGAAAGTTGTCTGTTCATCTAAACTGTCTTAATTTGTTGGCATAAAGCTGTTCTTAATGTTCTCTTTTAATCCTTTTTAATTCTGAGGAATTAATAGTGTTAGTCTCTCTTTCGTTTTTTATTTTGGTAATTTGTGACTTATCTCCTTTTTTCTACTTAAATCTAGCTAAAGGGTTATTATTTTGGTAATTTATTCATAGAACCAACTTTTGGTTTTATTGATTTTTTTTGTTGTTTTTCTGTCTTTTGTTGTCTTGATCTTAGCTCTATTCTTTATTTTCTTTTTTCTACTAACATTGTTTTTAGTTTTGTCTTATTTTTCTAGTTCCTTAAGGCTGAAACTTAGGTCATTGGTTTGAGAAATTTATTATTGCATGATGTGGGCATTTAATATTTCTTTAAGCACTACTTAAATTGCATTTCAGAAAGTTTGGTATATTTTTATTTTCATTTGCTTAAAAATATTTAGGTTTTTTTTAGTGATTTCTTCTTTGGACCCTGGATTATTTAGAAGTATGCTATTTAACTTCCAAATACTTCAGAATTTTACAGATTTCTTTTTCTTGCTGATTTCTCATCTAATTCCATTATAGTCAGAGGACATACTTAAATTTATTAAGACTTATTTTATGATCTAGCATGTGGTCTATTTAGTAGAATGTTGCATATGCATTTGAATATGTATTTTGTAGTTTTTTTGGTGAACATTCCATATATGTGAGTTAGGTTGAGTTGGTTAATAATGATTTACATTTTTTTAAAATCTATGTTCCTTAAGGAATCTAGAAACTCTACTGAGTAAAGTTGAGTTTCTGTCTAGTTATTCTGTCAATTATTGAGAAAGGGGTATTGAAATCTTTAAGTATTACTTTGTAATTCTCTATTTTAAAAAATATCAGTCAGTTTTTGTTTCATGTACAGTTATGAGTCACTTAGTGAAAGGGATACATCTTGAGATATGCATAATTAGGCAATGTTGTTGAACAAACAACATAGAATGTGCTTATAAACATCTGGATGGTATAGCCTAGGCTATATAGCCCGCCTATGGTATAGTCTATTGCTCCTATGCTACTAACCTGTACATTTTTACCACATGGTAAATATGTTTTGCATCTAAACATACCTCAACCTAGAAAGTGTACAATAAAAATATACTATGAGACTGGACTCGGTGGCTCAACCTGTAATCCCGGCACTTTGGGGGGCCGAGGCAAGTGGATTGCATGAGCCTGCAAGTTCAAGACCAGCCTGGGCAACTTGGTGAGACCTCGTCTCTACAATAAATCAAAAAATTAGCTGGGTGTGGTAGCACATGCCTGTAGTTCCAGCTACTTGGAAGGCTGAGGCGGAAGGATCACCTGAGCCCAGTGGGTCAACACTGGGGTGGCCATGAGCAAGCCACACACTTCAGCCTGAGTGATGTAGTAAGACTCCAACTCAAAAAAATATGTGTGTGTGTGTGTGTGTGTGTGTGTGTGTGTGTGTATAAATGTATATATATATGTGTGTGTGTGTGTGTATAATGATATTAAGGAACCAGTATTGCAAATGTGGATCTGTTATTAAAACATTGCATGACTGTATTTCAAGACTGTTTTTTGGTGCATATTTACCTATAATTGTTAGGTTTTCCTAAAACATTGACCCTGTTCTATGAAGTAGTCCTCTTTCTTGTCTTACATTGATTTTATCTGTTATTAATTATAGCTACTTCAGCTTTCTTATGGTTATAGGTTTAATGGCACACCTTTTTTTATCCTTTTACTTGAAACTTAGTTTTGTTTTTGAATAAAAGTATTTCTCTTTTAGACAGTATTTAGTTAAAACTTCCTTTTTTAATGCAATCTGACATTCTCGTTTTTAAATTGTGTGTCTAGAACATTTCTATTTAATATAATATATTTGAACTCAGTTGATATTTTGCTATTTGTTGTCTGTTTCTCCTGTCTTTTTTTTGTTACTCTGTTTTTCTATTATTGCCTTCTTTGTTTTAAATATGTACTTATTTTATCATTTTATTTTCTCTTTCCATTTTTTAAATATATATATTCTAAGAATGGCCCTGGGGACTATATTATGCATTTGAATTGATCACATTCTACCTCAGTTAAATTCCTAATTCTGGCAAATTATATAAAATTTTTTCTAATTTATATCTAGTATTTATCCCCCTCTATTGACACATGCATTACATCTATATGTAACATAACCAAATGATACAGTATTATAATTATTGTTCTATGTAATCAACAGCCTTTCAAAGTACTTAAGAGAAGAAATTATAAATTAAATATTTACAGCCTTTCATATAACCCTTGTGCATAACATTCAGTGCTCTTCCTTTCTTCCTGTACATTTGAATTATCACTTGAGGGACTGAAGGACAAGATATTTCTTGTGAGGAAGATCTTCCAGCTGTGAATTTTCTTAGCCTTGTTTATCTGAGAATATCTTTATTTCACCTGTACTTTTGAAGGATTGTTTGACTAGGCATAAAGTTCTTGGTTGACATTTTTCTTACTTACACTGATAGTATTGCTGGATGTGGGCACTGTTCATCACTCCAAATCAAATGACCTCTCTTTGACCATGGCAGCACTGACTCCAGTCTTCATGGTCGGTCATGCCCTAGCAGAACCTCCACAAGAACATCACAGACTCTCTCTTCTTGCCCAAAGCGCTGCAGTGTTTCACCCATAAATGCTTTTCAGATTCTTTCATTCCCAGAGTGCTGAAATGGTTGTGTTTTTGTTTTATGTTTTGCAGTTATTTTTGGGAAAGAGGGTTTGTTTTTAATCTCCCCACTTAGCCGTAACTGCAAGCCTCACCCAAAAAAATTTTTGTCAAGCTACTTCATATGCTACTAAATTTTGTTACTGTTATTTACTATTTAGCCAGGAAATGAGTTTGTTTCATTATTTCCTTAGCTTAGCCACACTGAGTCAGGAAATACAATGCATTGTGACTTATGCAAAAAGAGTTACCCATGACTGCTTTATACAGAAGATGATTGCTGTCCAGTTAAAATGCCATGTGTGGCTGGGCTCGGTGGCTCAGCCTGTAATCCCAGCACTTTGGGAGGCCAAGGAGAGTGAATTGCTTGAGCCCGTGAGTTCAAGACCAGCTCGGGCAACTTGGCGAGACCTCGTCTCTACAGTAAATCAAAAATTAGCCAGGTGTGGTAGCATGTGCCTGTAATTCTGGCTACTGGGAAGGCTGAGGCAGAAGGATCGCTGAGACCAGCAGGTCAACGCTGGGCTGGCTGTGAACATGCCACTGCACTCCAGCCTGGCCAACAGAGTGAGATTCCAACTCAAAATAATAATAATAATAATGCCATGGGTATTAAATAGCACAAATGTATAATTATATACCCTCTCAGATTCTCATTTGCATGGAATGAATTCCAGCCTTGGATCATTCCAGCTCTTTGTTAACTGAGCTTTTCTTCTTGATTTTTTGACAATATTTTTAAAAAGCTACTTCTGGCCTTCATTGATAATTTTGTAAACTTTTCCCCTTTGATGTCTTTACACTTCTAATAATAACTACTATAAATTTTCTACCATTTTCCCTACTCAACATACATCTTCATACTACTTTAGTTAAAGTCAGTGAAAGCATCGATAGCTTCCCATCCAAACACATTCCTTCTGCACGACCTTTGCAATTCTCCTTGAATACTTCTCTTCCAAATAACCCTATGGCTCATTTTTTGCAATTTCACTTTATCAGAGATGTCTTACTGGAATATCCTGTCTTAAAATGACACCTCCATCAGCTTCTGTCCCATTACCCTGCTAATTGTTCTTCAGAGCACTTATCACCATTAGCATACTATATATAATTTGAGTAATAGTTTATTATCTTTCTTTCTTTCTCTAGAACAGGGGTCCTCTAACCCCAAGCCATGGACCGGTACTGGTCTGTGGCCTGTTAGGAACCGGGCCACACAGCAGGAGGTGAGCAGCATGTGAGCAGAGTTCCATTGTCTGTCAGATCAGCAGCAGCATTAGATCCTCATAGGACCACAAACCCTATTGTGAACTGTGCATGTGAGGGATCTAGGTTGCACACTCCTTATGAGAATCTAATGCCAGATCTATAAGAACAGTGAATTTGTACTGTTCACTACTCTATCCATGGATCTAGATTAATATCATATAGTTTAAACTCAGAATATTTGCTCAAAAAAAGAATCAACCTCACTAGAAGAAACCCTTATACTGCTGCCAATGCTTAGAACCCAGCCAATTTTACTCATTCAGGCACTCCTTCCTCCCTCCTTTGCTCCCTCCTCCTTCCCCCTTCCTTCCCTTCTTCCTTCCTTCCATATATTTACTGTATACTGTATGTTCTGTACTGTGTTTTTAAATGTTCTTCAACAGTTATAGACCCTTTATTTTCCCCATGTTGGCATACAGGAATGTTGAGATACTTTTTCACCCTATTAAATTAATAAAACAAACCTCTTAGTTGCCAAAACCAGTGGAAACCTTTTTATTCTTGACATTGTTGGTTGATTTCTTCTTGAAATTCTTTCCTAACTTCTGGATAACCACTCTCTTTTGTTTTTTTTCTGTAGATCCTGGTCACTCCTGAATGTTCTTCATGGGCTCTTTTTCCATTTCTTCTGTGCTTCTTTTAAACATAGGTGTTCTTCAAAAATGTATAGCTTCCTTATATAGTAGCTATCATCTTTCCACTGATGGTTTACAAATCTATAAGATTTTCACATATCTGGCATTTTTGTTCCTTTTTTACATGCTCAGGTATCAGTGTTACCTATACTAATGTTATGAACTAAGTATCTGTGTTCCTTTCAAATTCATATGTTGAAGCCCTAACCCCTAATGTGATGGTATCAGGAGGTAGACTTTTAAGAGACAATTGTGTTTATATGACATCATAGATTGAAGCCCCCATGATGGAACTGGTGCATTTATAAGAATAAATAGAAACACCAGCGCTGCTTCTCTCTTGTTCATGTGATAAAACAAGAAGGCAGCTCTATATAAGTCAGCTTTGAGGCGGGCTCTCACCAAGAATCAAATTTGCCAGCACCTTGATCTTGGAATTTCTAGTTCCCAAAAGTGTTAGCAATGTCTTTTGTTTAAACCATCAGTCTATGGTATTTTGTTATAGCAGCCTGAGCTAACTAACACAGTTTGTCCATCCCATGGCACTCATGTTACTGATGTAATCTTGTCTATTCATGAAGTACTAGGAGTCTTCACTACTAATTGACCCTAAGTAAGTCACACATTGTTATACTATTCACAGTTCTAACAAAACTGTAGATTAACTACTATTACTTTTATTACCTGAAGGACTATGCTATTCAGTCTCTTCTTCTTTCACAAGCAATGATTATTCTAGTTTTGCATTGTTTATCCCTGAAATAATAAGTTTAGAGAATCTTAAGCAGTATTATATTTCTTTATGAATAATGAAATTTTAATGATTAAGTCTTGATTAAACTAGTAATAACTTTCAGAAGTAAATAGTGCTAGCAGTGACTTAGGTTTTTAGATGTGAAGAAAATTTTTCACAAGTTTGAAACCAATTATTTCTTAATATTACTACTATTATTATATTTTGTATATGCTGTACATGTCACATTTCCTAATGGAGGACAGTATTCCAAATGCAGAATTTTAGTTACAAAGCAAATAAAATTATAGGTTGCTCATTTTCATTTCCTTTTTTTCTAGGCATTTTACCTATCCTTGCCTTTCAGGAAGATTGATTATATCATTTTTAATGCCTTGATTGTTTAAAAGTACTTGATACTTAAATTAACATCACTTAGAATTAAAGAACACGTTATCTTAACTTTTTTTGTTTGTTTTGTTTTTTGCTTTTGTTTGTTTTGTTTTTTGTTTTTGTTTTTGAGTTTGAGTCTCAGTGCAGTGGCACACTCATGGCCACCCCAGCATTGACCTGGTGGGCTCTGGCGATTCTTCATCCTCAGCCTTCCAAGTAGCCAGAACTACAGGCGTGCACTACCACACCCAGCTAATTTTTGATTTATTGTGGAGACGAGGTCTCACAAGTTGCCCGGACTGGTCTCTAACCCGCCGGGCTCAGGCAGCCCATGTGCCTCGGCCTCCCAAAGTGCTGGGATTACAGGCTGAACCATTGAGCCCAGCCCTTAACTGTTTTTAAATCAGTTAAGTGCTAACTGGTTTGGGGAAACACTGTCAGCAATTTTGGCTCACTTATATTTGTAGTGTTATCTATCTCTAAAATGTTTCCCTCACAATAGGTGGTAAAATGTTTCTGATTACACTAATTTTTACTTGAAATACAAACCTGCCTGAGTCATACATGTTGAACATAAGGGAAAAGAAATTGGGGAGAAGAGGAAGGCATTTTTTGTTTCTTATGACAAATTAAACATTCAATGACTAAGGTAATAAAAGCAAAGAAAACCAAGCAAAGTATCTCCTATATTGACCAACATGCTTTCCTTTTTGTGAGATAGAATTTGTAAGGTGATTCACATTGGCCCCAAGTATATTAGTAGAGTATCTTCTACTAATATAAAACTGATTCACTTTCCAAAAGATTAATCTCTTTCCAGTAATATTCAGGGTCATAAATTAGATGTTGATGATAAGGGTGTATAATTAGGCACTGTTCACTTCAACATTGATAACGTATTTGATATCTGTATTATTAAAATTACTTTTGTATCTAAACTATAATCTTCTGATACTAGCACGATGTAAAATCAACAACATATGATAAAACAACATGTAAGGAAATCCACAGTTGTTTGTTTTCTAAATTTCACTCAGTTTTAAGTTAATATGTTCCTTTGGGGTCTTCTTCTCACACCACCCCTTGGCGTTGACATATGTAACACAGTCTCACTGACTGTTCTTCATTCATTTTGTCCCAAAGCCTTCTGTCATATTCATTCTTTTTCATATTATTTGGTCTGAATTACATCAGTGTTTGCTCATCATTTTCTTGAGAATTATTTTGTTTGTATTCTTTTCTCTGTTGATAATATAGAGGGGTCAGTTATTACAATGGGATTCTCAATCTTCCTACTTCGTTTTGTTCTTGTTCTTTAGACATTTTGTTTGAAAATTTCTGAATCCTTCCAGCAATATTTTCTCTAAGTACTTAGATTATAGTGTTAGAACTTTCCAAGTAAAATAAAAATGTTAATCTTGAAGGTCAGCCCAGATTGAGCTTTATGAAGTTCTCAGAATACTATGTAGTTCTGGCCTGTCATGGATGTCTGAATGTATTTTAATGAGTACCCGGAATATTATTTTTGCCAGTATTATAAGTAGATAAGTTGTCTTTATTTTGGTTGTCTGTAAAGGGAGTGTGTGTTTGGCTAATGTATTTTGTGAAATTTTTTACAGTGAATGTGGAATTTTTGTCATTACATATTAACATCTCATCTTTTAGGTATGGTGTGCTTTTTAAAACAGTCAATCTCCATACTAGTTAAATGAAGTAGTACCTTGAAAGGTTCTTTTTAAGAGTTAGAGTATGATATACCCAATTTCAATTTATTGGTTTGATTCCAAAGAAAAAGTAGAAGCATATATCTGAGATAGTACCAATGTCATATTTTATTTAACAAATTCAAATGTGATACTCTTCCATCACCATAACTACCATTTACCATTTGTTGGATAAAATAAAATTTGAAAAATTTATGTAATTCACTACCAGTTTTCAAACATGTAATCTGAACTCATCCCAAAATATTTTAAGACAAATTTGGCAGAGCCTTTATTTTGTAAATAGGATGGAATTTGATGTCGGTTTTTAGCTAATTTTAGAATTAGTTACAGATAATTTAAAGTTTGTCATTCTTACTTGGGGAAAAATATTTTAAATTGTATTACAAGCAAAGTAACACAGTGCTGACCATGTATTACTATGACATCATTGTTTCCATTGCAGTTATTGTGAACTACTTTGTTGCTAGATTTATTCTATTATGCAAGTGTCAATTTCAAAGTTTCTAATTATTTATTTATTTATTTAATCAAAGTCTCACTCTGTCACCCGGGCTAGAGTGCAGTGGCACCATCATGGCTCACACAGCCACCACCTCCTCGGCTCAGGTGATACTTTCACTTTAACCTCCCAATTAGTTGGGACTACAGGCATGTGCCACCACGCCTGGGTAATTTTTTATTGTTTGTAGAGATGAGACCTTGCTATGTTGCCTAGGCTGTTCTCAAATTCCTGGACTCAAGCAATCCTCCCGCCTTAGCCTCTGAAAGTGCTGGGATTACAGACATGAGCCACTGAACCTGGCCCCAAAGTTTCTACTTTTATAATAATATTTTTAACTATATTAGGCCAAGACATTTTAAATGTTAAAACTTACAAGAATCTGGTGGCATCTACTGAGTATCAGATGCCTATGTAGACCCCTCTTACATATATTTACAGTATAATCCCTTTACTAATTCACATATTTTTTTTTCAATGAAAAAGAATGTGAAATTGTAAGTACAGTGTGATCCATGGTCCCAACACTGCCTGAGTACATCCTTCATATATGAAGGAAATATGTTAAAGAGGAAATGTATATATACTGTAAATGGTGGGGGATAGTAAGTGAATTATGACTTATTTTTATATTTTCTTCTTTATATATTCTATTTTCTCAATTTTCTGCAGTGAAGTACTTGACACCTCTCTAATTAGAAAATGAATGTTCTTACTTTGTTCTGAAATAACTGAGTTACTTAAAAAGAAGTCTCTAATGTATTGTCTGTACTACTAGTAGAACAGTAAAGTCCAAAATACAAGTGACAGGAACATATTTTCCATCAAGTTAATGTCACAAAAATACATTTATAAATATTCTAATTATGAGTGTACTTGTAAAAATTATTTCAAAAAGTACTTTCCTGGAGCCATAATAAAAAAAATGAAATGGTTTTATCTCGAAAATTTGATATTGAAGTTAGTAAAATAGTAAAAATAAAATAGATAAGTTAGTAAAAACTCATTTTATGTGAGAATCATCCAGATAACAAAACAAAATGCATGCCCTACCACCAGAGATTATGAGTAAGTAGGTCTGAAGTAGAATCTAGGAACCTCTGTTTTAATTAAGCACCCACATGATTCTGATGCAGGTGGTCCAACAGACCATAGTAGATTGTTGTTTTTTTTTTCCTGTCCCATTCCATAGCAAGCTCTGTGGTACTCTTCAATCCATACACATATTATTACATTTTTCCAATTTAAGCAGTTTTCTGTATTCTCTAAGACACAGTGTGTACATCCCCAGCCGTTGACAATACAGCCCACTAGGGTTAAGGGAAAGAGGGAGTTTGAACTTCAATTTATATTTTTATCTCATTTATTTAATTTACATTCTGAATTTCAATTTATATTTTTATCTCATTTATTTAATTTACATTCATATATATGGTTTATAATTTGCATAATTGTTAACTTAATAGTATGTTAATAAATAGAAACATTTTTAAAAGACAACCTTTTAAGTAGCATGCAAATTGTTTGTCACTTTTGTCCCTGGTATATTGTGTTCACTTTCTCTGATGCAGTATTAATCATTATATATTAAATGTTTTACATTTCAAATATAAACAGTATATAATTTATTAACATGTGACAATTAACTGTATTTTTTGGATGTGCTTTCCTACTCTCTTTTTTTCCCTATGTCAGGTGATGCTTTTCCTTGGACTATCAGCTTGCATCATTTCAGCATATATACCCTTCTTGGAAAACAAGTGACACTTTGCCTAGTGGAACCTATGGGTTGTACTTCTACTCTAGCTGTCACATCTCAAAAATTACTTGCTGCAGGCCCAGATACACGACATTCATTTGTTGTCTGTCTCCATGTTGACCTAGACTCACTAGAGATAAAATGCTCTAATCCCCAGGTTAGTACATTTGATTTATGAAAGGAAATTTAAGGTAATGTGTTTTTAAAACAATAGTTATCCATTTTATTGAAGGGTTTCTTTTCTATTAAGTATCCTAAATTATTTTTAACTGGGCCATCAAGGTCAGGGTGGTTAGATTAGGAGTTGCTTTGAAGCTCTCTCAAGTTTTGTAATTTAAACTCTTCTGAAAATGTAATGGTGGCAGCATAAATGTATCTTTTGGCTGATGGAATAAAATCAGTTGCAGATGTAATGTTTTTAAACACTGAAGAACTATTTTACTGCCAGGCTGAAAATGTAATTTTCAGTCATATTCTCACTCAAAACTTCTTTGCTCATCATGCAATATTTTATTTTATTGTATTTTATGTTATGTTATTTTTTATTTTATTTATTTTTTTTGAGTCAGAGTTTCACTTGTCACTTGGCTGGAGTTCAGTGGGCATGATCATGGCTACTGAAGGCTCAACCGGCTGGGCTTAGGCGATCCTTCCACCTCAGCCTTCCAAATAGCTGGAATTACAGGCAGGCGCCACCGCGTCTGCCTAATTTTTTGATTAATTGTAGAGTCGAGGTCTCGCCAAGAAACCCAGACTGGTCTTGAACCCCTAGACTCAGGCAATCCTCTTACCTCTACCTCCCAAAGTTCTGGAATTATAGGTGAAAGCCACTGTGCCTGGCTTTAAGTTATATTTTTTGAATAATATTTTTAAGAATATTACTGGATATTAAAGGGCAATACAGGTAAATCTATGTTTATCCCAGCATTAACGGTTATAAGCCAGCTTTTAAAGGGTGTTTTTAAAAAGTAACTTCAAGTAGCTGCCCACAGTAGTACATGATTATGATCCACCTACTAGGGAGCCTGAGATAGGAGAATCTCTTGAGCCCAGGAGTTTAAAACTGTAGTATATGCTATCTTTGTGCCTGTGAATAGCCACTGTGCTCCAGCCTAGGCATCAAAATGAGATTCTGTCTCCTTAAAAAAAAAAAAAAGGTTTTTTATAAAGTAGGTTCAAATGTCATTTCATATTTATAGAGCCTCCTTACTGATACCATTCTTCTTCATTCTTCTATTCTTCTTCTTCTATTCTTCTATTTTTTCCCCTTCCATATGCTACACAGTTTGACTTAGCTTTAATATAGTATATTTGTGTACTTTGAAAAGATTGGGCCTGTTAATATATTGGTGAGAGCTTTGTTATAAAATGTATTTAATTAAAAATATGACAAGGTCCCTATATGAAAAGAACACTATATAAAAACTTAAAGCTCATCCTCCATTGTAAAAGCCATTTCCTTTAGAATCAGTAGCAAAATATACTAGTCTAATGGCCATTTTCCTTTGAATTATAACCCATAGTGATATAGAAGAGAATAATTATGAAATTACTTGCCTAATTCTGAGATTATTCTTGAAATGCCACTGCTAATGGTTGCTTTTAAACATGGCAAAAAGAAACTGTTCTGGGTTGAATTATGTCCCCATAAAAAGATATGTTGAAGTCCTAAATCCCTGTACTTCAGAGTATAACCTTATTTGGTAATAGGTTTGTTACAGAAGTAAGTTAAAATAAGATCATTAGGGTGAACCCTAATCCAGTGTCACTAGTATCCTTATAAAATGGGGAAATTTGGACACAGACACATACAGAAGGAAGATTACATGGAGACAAGCAGGAAGATTGCCATGGATGCAAGAAGGCAGAGTTTGAACTGATGAAGCTATAAGCCAAGAAGCACCAAAGATTGCTGACCACCACCAGAAACTAGGAAGAAATCCAAGGAAGAACTCTACTCAGAGTCTCAGAGAACATATGGCCCTGCTTATAGATTGATTTTGGACTCTAGCCTCCAGAACTCTGAGACAATACATTTCTGTTATTTTAGGCAGCCAGTTTATGGTCCTTTGTTAAGGCAGCTCTACCAAATAAACCACAGAGTAACAGATTCAACTCTTTTAGATCATTTGTCACAGAAGTTGTTAAGAAGGAAAGCTTAGGAGATCTCCTATCGTGGCAGCATAAGCACCGTAAGCCTATCTTTCCTATATACTGTAGAAAAAATGCAAAAACTAACAATTGACTACTACATGCATGAATGTTCTCAGTTGTTTTAAAATAATTGAATTGCAAAAACACTTTAAAGCAGCTATTAAACATGTTTTATAAGGTATAAAGGAAAGCACACTAAATGATGAAGATAAGAATTCTCAACTGAAAAATAGTATAAAAATAAATGGAATTTTAGAACTGAAAAATATATTCCTGAAGTAAGAAAATCATATTGTGTGGGCTTGAAGGTAGCCTGTAGATAATAGAAGAGTCACTGAACTTGAACATAGATGAATCAGTAGAAATTACTGAATTTGAAAAGCAGAAAAGCAAAATTTGTTGTTGTTTTTAACAAACAGCGTCAATGGCTGTCAGACAAATATCATGTACTTGGAGTTTCAGAAAGAGGAAAGACTGGGGCCGGAAAAATGAATAAATAACTGCAGAAAACTTCCCAAGTTTGGAGAAACAGATAGACTTTTACATATTCAAGAAGTTCATCTGATCCCAAGCAGGATAAATTAAAAGTAAAACACACTTATACACATGGTGATTAAAATACTGAAAACAAAGGTAATTTTTTAAAATCTTGAAAACAGTTATAGGAAAGGATAATTGGAACAATATCTTTAAAATGCTAACATACAAGAACTTAATCCAGTGAAGAATTACAGAAAAATGAAAGTGAAATAAACACATTTTTAGATGAAGAAAATTTGTCATCACCTGCCCTCTTCTACAAGTAATATTAAAGTCCTTCAGGCTAAAGGAAAATGATACTGGATGAAAATTTGGATCATCAGGAATGAAGGGAAACCAACTGAAATGGAAAATAGCTGAGTAAATACTTTTGAAAAAACCATTTTAAAAATGTGTATGAATATAGAAAGCAAAAACTATGACACTGCTGGAATTTTCAGTGTATACAGATGTAACACATATGACAACAATAATATTAAAGATAGAGAAAGATAGGGTAAAGGCACCTACCTATGTGGTTGCCAAGATTCTACTTATTATATGATGTGGTACAATATAAACTTTTAAGTAGACTATAAATGTTTGGGTATGTATATTATAATCTCTTAGAACAACTAAGAAAATACAAAGGGATAGTACCAGAAAGCCAATAGAATTAAAATTAAATACTAAAAAACAATCAAATAAACCAAAAACATTAGAGAAGCATAACAGAAGAAGAATAAATGAAGAATAGAAACCAAATAAACATAATATGAAAAGAGCTAACCATATCAATGATTACATTAAATATTAATGGTCTTAGCTAGGAATCAGCAAACTAATTCTCATAGGCCAAATTTGGCCACATTCGTTTTTTACGTATTGTCTATGGTTGCTGCCATAGCTTCAAAATTGAGTAGCAGTAACAGAACAATATGGACCAGAAAGCCTAGAATATTTTACTCTCTAGCCCTTTATGAGGAAGTTTACAAGCTTCTGGCCTAAACAATTCAATTAAAAGACAAAGATGTATAGAGTGGAGAAGGAAAAAAAACAAACAAAAACTCTGCTATATACTGCCTAAAAATGAAACATTTGAAATATAAAGAAACAGATTATGGGCAACTCCCTGGGTCCCCTTCAACTGTGGGAGTTTTTCTGTCCTCTCAATAAATCCTGCTTTCTCACTTAAAAAAAAAAAAAGATTGTAAGTAGATGCATAGGAAAAGATACACCATACAAATAGCATAAGAAGGATGGACTTACTTATAACCAGATAAACAAAAAGTGTATTACCACAGGTAGACAATGACATGAAAAAAAAGTTAACATAATTAAAGGGGAAAATAGGTAATTCTACAATCATAGCAAGAAATTTTTATAGCATATCTCAGCAGTGGATAAAACATCTACCAAATAAGTGGAGATACAAAAGATGTAAAAATACAATAAATTCACCTGGATCTAATGGACATTTATACAACATTATATCCAACAAATGTGGAATATATCTTTTTCAGGTACACATGGCTTCATGTTTAAGGGAATAAAAATAATATGAAAGTGTATTATTTAACCACAATCAAATTAAATCAGAATTGAATAATAATGAACCATATAGACAAACTTTAAATATTTGGACATTGAACATCCTGCTTCTAAATCATTTATGGAACAAAGACAAAATTACTTGGGAAGTTAGAAAATGTCTTTATTGAATGGCAATGAAAAAAGGGGATACAACTAAAGCAGGGTGTAGAGGAAGACATTCCTTTAAATAGTTACATTAGAAAGGAAGAAAGATCTTAAATCAAGCACCTAAGGCTCAACTTTAGAAGACTAAGAAAAGATCAAGATAAACCAAAAGGAAGTAAAAGGAAGAAAACAATAAAAATTGAACAGAGATGAATGGGACAGTTTAAAAAAAAAGTGAGTGAAAGAATATAAAAGCCATACACTGGTTCTTTGAAGAGATAACAAAATTACTAATTCTCTAGCTTGTCTGAAATGAGAGAGAGTATACAAACACCAATATCAGGAATGAAAGGGGGATTATTGCCACAGATCCTACACACATTAAAAACATAATAAGTTAATAATGAACAACTTTTTGCCAACAAATGCCAACAACTTAGACGAAATGGAAATTTTCATTGAAAAAGAACTATGCCAAAATTGACACAAGAAGAAACAAACTGAGAAGCCCTGTATTTTGAAAGTTGAATGTTGAAAGTTGAATGTGATGTCAAAATCTTTTCCATTAAGGAAACTTTAGAATTAGATGGTTGAATTCAGTCAGATATTCATGGAGAAAAATAATGATCTTATTTCTCAGAAATAGAGGATAAAGGATCTCTGCCCAGCTAGTTTTATTAAGCCAGCGTGAGACTGATATCAAATCTTTAAAAAGATATTACAAAAGAAAGAAATTAGATATCAATAATCCTCATGAAAATAGGTGGCAAAATTCTTAGCCAAATATTAGTAAATACAAGATAACAATATGTAAAAAGTATAATCCATAGTGACCATATAGATATATCCTAAAAATGCAAGTTTAGCTTAACATTCAAAAATCTTTGAAAATAATTTACATATTGACAAAACAAAGGAGAAAAATCGTATAGTCACCTCAATAGATGCAGGTAAGACATTTGACAAAATTCAGCACCCATTCATAATAAAAACTGAGAACAAATTACAAATAGGTAAATTTCTCAAAATGATAAAGGACATACATGAAAAATAAATGGTCAGTATCATACTTAATGATAAAATACTGAGTTGCTTCCCACTGACACAGGAAAAATCCCAGGATTCCTACTTTTAATACTATTCTGTGTAATATTAGAGCTCCTAGCCATTATAATAAGCCAAGAAAAAGAAGTAAAAGGCATGAATAAAGATACAGATAAAACTGTTTGCAAAGATAGAGTATTTTATAGAAAATCCTAGAGGAGTCTAAGAAACTTACTAAAACTAATAAAGCTTACCAAGCTTTTAAGAGACAAGGTTAATGTACACAAACCAATTGTATTTTTATGAACTAGCAGCAAACCAACTAGAAAATTGAATGAAATCGATTTCATTTACACTGGATTCAAGAAACATAAATGAACAAAAGACATCTAATATCTTTACTCTGAAAACTACAAAACATTGCTGAGAGAACTTTAAGAACACCTAAAAGAAATGGAAAGATATATATGCTCATAGATTGGAATACTCAATATTGCTGATGGCTATTTTCTCCAAATTCATCATGTTTAAAAACATTTTTTGTTAAAGCCACAACAGGATAGCAGAAAATCAGACACTTGGCAGAAAGTATTTGCCAGACATTTTCAAATAATGGATTGTTATCCAGAATATTTAATGAATCCTTTCTACTCAATAGCATGAAGACAAAGAAGAACAGTAAATAAAATAACATAAGGAAAGATAATGGGGAAAAGGCTTCAAAAGATACTTCACCAAATATTTCTATCAGTGGTCAGTGAGCACAGGAAAAGATGCTTACTATCATTTTCAGAGAAGAAAAATGAATAACTACACAACTGTTAGATTGACTCAATTAAATGAGGACAGAGTATATGGACCACATAGAACTCTTCATACACTGCTTGTGAGAATATAAAAATGATACAACAACTTTAGAAACAATGTGGCAGTTTCTGTAAAAGTTCACCACACTCTTAACATACAGCACAGAAATTCCTAAGTATTTCCTCTGAGTAACAAAAGTATATGACCATAAAAAGTCTTTTACACACATGCATATAACAGCTTTATTTGTATAGCTCCAAACTGGACACAGCTCAAATGTTTATTAGGTGAATTAGTAAAACAAATTACAGCCTGTTTATATGATGTAATGCAGTCAGCCGTAAAAAGGACTGAATTATTGATAAAATGCAACATCATTGATGAATATCATAATAATTATGCGACTGAAAGAAGCCAAGTGAAAAAAGAGTACTTATAATTCCATTTATATAAAATGTTAGAATATGCAGATTATTATATAGTGACAGAAAGCAGAGTAGTTGTGGCCTAGAAGTAGGGCAGTGAGAGGGAAGGAGGGAGGGACAGGAAGAAGACATTACAAAGGGAGATAAAGAAACTTTTGTAGATAATAAAAGTGTTGTTTTTTCAATTCATGGTTATTTAGTAGTAATTCAGTCTCTCTATAAAGTGATATATAATTGCCCCCTGCTACATGGAGTTATCTACCAGAATCCTTATAAGTTAGGAAAGATCATTACAGCTGTGGGAAAGATTGTCCTACTCCACAAGTTCTGGTTATCCATAGCCATCTCAGCTGAATGAAAAAATTAGCTTACCGTTATAAATTGAGTTTTATACTCCAGTTTTAGCAACCTTTTAAAAACATTTTCTTTTACTGAGATACTTAATATTTTTATGATTTTAATAATATTATTACATGCTCAAAACTAGAGCACTGGGGTATCTTTTTTACTATCCACCTTTGGAGCTAAGCTCAGATTTTATCGTTTAATGTAGACCACCTCTAAACAAATGCTTCACATAGATAGAACTTGTGTTTGGCTTGGTATTTCCTTTCTATGTCTGCTCCTTCCTGTTGTTCTTTCTCCTATTACCTGGTTTCCAAGGCCTCCTTACTCCTGCTCCACAGATACCAAAAACTTTTTTGGAGAATTGCACCAAGGATGAATGAACTATATGCACTAAGACTTTCTTTTCACCCAAAATGTTGTAATTCTTACTACTCAGTTAATTCTACTTTATATTCTTAATAAATCTTCATAAACTAATTTGTGTTAAGGTTTTTCACCACCTGTTATAATTAAAGTTGATCACAAAGTTGTCGTGATATATTCATGAAAATACTTTGTAAATTCTGAAATGTTATATGAATGTAATTTTGTTAGTTTAGATTCGCTGTGATTAAAATGTGAGACCCTTTTTGCAAATTGGTTTGAATATCCCTGGTTGGATGTAGCAGAATTTTTAAAGAACTATGAAACCACAAAAATAACATAACACTGAAGAATCAGTATGTACTCAAAGATTTGATGAGGGGTTAAACTCTTTAATACCCTCATATGACAACCTAAATTGGATGATAAAACATGAAACTCCAAATAAACCTCTTTCTTGTGAGTGCTTATTTACTAATCCATCAGCTTTAAAAAAAAAAAAAAGATTTGTTTTAAGGAGGAGGTGCAGATCAGTACTTTTTTTTTAAATGACATTCTCCACTTTGATAATCTGATAAAAGCTATGAGTCCTTTTCTCAAAAAAGTGTATAGACCCACTAAGTTTGCATACTGAGATATAATATCAGAAGGTTTATGAGCTTTGAATTATAGGCACAAGCTTTTAAAATTATATCTTATGGAAATAATTCCTACTTTTCTTTTGTTTAAATATTGGGATGACATCAAAAGTATGATCCGTGTATACTGCTGAATTTGGCTCGTTGTTGCTCCATAGAGCCCTTATGTAGTTTATATCCTTTAAAAATAGGGCTAGCTCTATAAGTAAAGCAGGCCAGAGCAAATTCACTGTCATGTCAGACTTTAATGTCTGACTGTGTTAGTCCTGGAACTCTTATTGCCATTCATGGTTCTTACCCTGCTTGAATATTCAGTGCTTTTGTGACTAAAAGTGATTTCTGTCACCCCTTCCCTTCACCTTAACTATTTCAACAAAGTTATCCAATTCTACTTAATGTGTTTAGACACCGATCTCTCAGTCTAAAAATTGTTTTCATTTCAAAACTAAATGAGCCTATCCTATAATCCCAGTGACTTGAGAGGCTGAGGTGGGAAGATGGCTTGAGCCTAAGAGTTAGAGACCAGCCTGGGCAACATAGCAAGATTCTGTTTCTTTAAAAAAAAAAAAGCGAGCCTGTGGAATCCTCTCTTTAACATAATAACACTTCAATTTTCCTTTGGTCATTGAATTTATATATTGTCTTCTTACAGTTATTCTCAAGAGCATAAAACTATCTTAGCATTTCAGGGTTTCAAGTGCATGGATCTTGTGAAAGGACAGATTTTATGCTCATTTTTCTCTTCACTTATTTATAGCTTTTATTGCTAAAGTTATGTTGATCAGTTTTCAGGACAGTAGTAGAATTTGGCATTACTGTATAAAAACACAAGCTTTGAGTTCAGACAAAACTGGATTTGTATCCTTGTACCACTCACACATTTTTAATTTTTTTTTAGCGCCTAATTTTTATTTTTATCTTTTAAACAAAATTAAACTGGGCAAGTATATTGTTTTATATGAAAAGGTTTTTTGTTGTAAAAACTCTTTTTGAAACTGAATTTGAATGATTAGTAACAACCTACTTGCTAAATGAAATCGCTTTTTTCTAAATTTATATTCACTTAGAGATTTCCACAATGTTCACATGGATCACTACATTGCTTGGTAAAATCCTATTTCTTTTTGATCTCCATTGACTTAGTATATTCACAGTTTTCTTCTTCCTCTCTACCTTATGATTCGATTCTACCTCAGTCTATCTCCTAATACCCTGTAAAATAAGCCCTTCCTCTCTAACTGGGGAGGACTCTTCATTGTCCCTATATCTTGTCTTGATCATCCCCTGCACTTGGCTTTTGCTCATTCTGTATTTCTGACTATAATGACTTTTTATACCCACCTAAATAATATCTCTCCTTCAAAAATATGTCTCTTCAAGACTTTTCTTAGTGTCTCCAGTCCAATTAAGTCTCTTTTCTGAATGGCTATAAATTAAATGAAAAATTGTGCAAATAATTTTTTAAAAATAACATGTTATCGTTTTTGTATTTAATCAGTATTCAACACATAAGACATTGCTGATACTCAGTCACCATCATACATAACTCGTGTAAAGCTGCCTCACGTGATACTCATTTTTTAGATATTAAAAAAAAGTTTTATTGAAGTATATATATATAATTAACTGCATGTTTCTGTTATCCAATTTGATAAGATTTGGCTTACGTAAACACATGAAACTATCCCCACAATCAAAATAAATCCAACATCTTTAGAAGTTTATGTCCCTTTGGAATCCTCCCTTTCATTTCTCCTCATGACAGAAAATCACTGATTCTGTCATTATGGACTAATTTTTGTTTTCTAGGATTCTATATAAATGGTATCACACAGTTCTTTATTTCTTTCCCTCCCTCCCTTCATTCCTTTCTTCCTTCCTTCTTTCTTTTTGAGATAGTATCTTGCTTTGTTGCCCAGACTAAAGTGCCGTGGCATGATCATAGCTCACGGTAACCTCTAACTCCTAGGCCCAAGTGGTCTCCTACCTCAGCCTCTTGAGTAGCCAGGACTATAGGTATCACCGTCACCCCTGGCAAATTTTTAAAAAATTTTTGTAGGGACAGGGCCTTGCTAAGCTGCACAGGCTGGTCTTGAACTCCTAGCCTCAAGTAATCCTCCCACCTCAGCTTCCAGAGTGCTGGGATTACAGGTGTGTGCCTCTGCACCCAGCCAGTTGTATTCTTTTTAACCTAGCTTCTTTCATTCTCCCTAATTATTTTGAGACTAACTCATGCTGTTGCAAGCATCATTAGTTTATTTCTTTTTATTGCTAAATAGCATTCTGTCATGTGGGTGTACTTTACTTATTCACTACTTCTTAACAAATATTTCAGATTTTTCCCAATTTTTGCCTATTACAAATAATGCTGCTATGAACATTTGTGTTCCTATCTTTGAATGGACATAGACTTTCATTTTTGTTAGAGAATTTCTTAGGAATAGAATGACTGGATCATATATGGTAAGCATATGCCTTTTTCAAAAACAAACTGTATTCTAAACTTTACATTCCTGCTAACAGAAATTGGAGAATTTCAGTTGCTCTACATCCTTGGCAGTATGTGTTTTGATTAGACTTTTTAATTTTGAAAGCTCTAAAAGTGGGAAGTGGTAGAATTCATTGTAATCTTAATTGGCATAATGTTTCAGTATAACATAAGGTGAGCATTTATCTTCAAAAAAATTTTTTACCTTTTATTTAAACCTCTAAATTTGGTAAGTCTGAGTTCTGTTAGCAATTTTCTTTGAAAACAAAAATATGTTTAAAGTTTATATAATTGTTTGGCATTTTAAACACAATATACTTGTTGACATTCAAGCACAGTTTTTTGTTTTCATTTTTGTTTTGAGTTAGAGTCTTACTCCATCACCCAGGCTGGAGTACAGTGGCACATGTACCGCCACCCCAGTATCGACCTGCTGGGCACCGGCGATCCTTCCGCCTCAGCCTTCCAACTAGCCATAACTACGGGTGCGTGATACCACGCCCAGCTAGTTTTTTATTTATTGTAGAGACGAGGTCTCCCCATGTTGCCCAGCAAGTTCCAAACCCGCGGGCTCATGCAATCCTCTCACCTCGGCCTCCCAAAACTTTTTAATGGTAACAGTTAAAGGAATCATAAGTAGTGACAATAAAAACAGTAGCATCTCTTAAATAAATAAACTTTATGCCCTTAAAAGTATTTAGAACTTTTTTTGTGGGGGGAGGGTTATGCTTTTTTTTTTTCTTTGTCAGTTCTAATTGTTTAAGAAAAAGCACAATCTTTTTTAAAATTTTGGTTGGTTTGCAACAAAACTTTTTAGAGAGAAACTTGCTCATGATTGTGACAGACTAAAGAATTTGAACTAACATTTTCTCAGAAGTTATTTATAAAATCTTTAGCCATTAGATTGTTTTTAAACAAAAATAGCTATAACCTGAGATTTGAAACTTCATTACACAAAAAGCAGGAGAAAATTGTACACCCAAATGCTGTTTTATATCAAATAAGGATTGACAACAGTGTTTTTATGCATCTGCTCTGCCCACATAAGAAGCCAGCTTCATCATCTGGATGTGTCCTGGGGCTGAAACTTTTTATAAATATGAGAATTTTACTCTTTTTTTTTTTTTAATGGCAAGCAGACTATGGTATCCAGCTGTGGACTTGCTTATATATTGTATTTGCATTTTTTTTGCTGGGCTTGTTTTATACAGTATATGGCAATGTGTTGTCATACAAATTCTATGATTGATGCTTATTTATGAAATCATGTGTAAATATCTTAGAACTCAGTCAAACAATGTACAAGTTAAACAGTTTTTTTTCTCTGAATATTGGAATGACATCTCTTTTGGGAATAGTAGGTTGGATATGTTCTTTATCTATTGAAAAATCTCGTCCGTAACATTTTCCTTTTTCTATTCTATGTTATATTACTCTTTTTCAATTTATTTTCCTGGGCAAGATTCAGTTTTTAGATTCATTTCTAGGAAACATAGGGAAAATTTAGATTTAGAAATTAATTAGAAATAAGGATGGTAGTTATTTCGTGTTTCACTAAATAATTACATTAAATAATCACAGGTTATACATTTTTCTAATTTTGATTCTGTTCTCTGGTTAAGAGGCATCTGTATGTGTTCTATTAATCATATATTAAAATAAACTATTGTTCGATAATAAGTTGTGTTTATATTACTATGGTTTTAAATCACAATAATGCTGAATTAATTGTAAAATATCACAGTGTGAGTAGGAGGCAAATTTCAGATGTGAATAAATCATGATCAGTGATACATTGGTAGATTTTTGTTTCTCTAGGCTAGTTAATTTTCTCATATTTAATATTCAGTGGATTGTAATTAGAAGTTGAAAGACTTCCCCACTCCATCCCCCTTTTTTTATGCTCAGGTCCAGCTCTTCTATGAGTTAACTGATACCATGAATAATGTCTGGAATAAGATTCAGAAGAGAGGCAGTTTCAATCCATCTTCAGCCTATCCAGAGTCCATGACAGGGCCTGTCCCTTCTTCTCCAGTTAGAAGCAGTATAGGCACAGCTCCTCCAGATACTAGCACATGCAGCCCATCTGCTGATGTTGGAACTACTACTGAGGTAAGTGTGTTTGAAATAATTCTGTTACCAAATGAAGGGTGATATATAACATAAAGTTCTGTGTCATGATTAAGAGTGAAGATAACCTCACCACTATGGAAGCTGAAGGATTCAGAAGGCTCATGAGGAGCTATGGCAGCATTGACTGTGTAGTACTGTTCCTTCTAGATCCAAGTATTCTTTAATCACTTTCAGTAGGTTATGATGTAGTCAGGACAGTGCAGGCTCTGTGAAATGGTAAAACACTTGGGAGTAGATCTATTTACTCCTGTGTATAAGCAATTTTTATATCCTTCTCACTCCAAATCTTAAGAAACACAGTAGCCTAAGTAATAAGATTAATCTTTCTTTCTCTTTTTTTTCCTAAATGAGGAAGAAGTAGCAAGTCTCGAAATGAGCCTGTGTGAATGTATGAAGTTAATGGGGCATATTTCTTCTAGAGTAAAGCAGTGAGTTCTTTCTTAGAGATTCCCAATATCATTAACATACAAAATCTTTTACAATTTTTGCAGCAAAATAGCTATTTATTTAATACAGCAGTTTCCAAACTTATTTAACCAAAGACCCATTTTTCAGTCTACCTATTAACACTGTACAAACTGTACTTTGTGAAATACTTAAGTAGAGTAATTAAAGCTTGAAGTAGTTAATAAATGTCTAAACAAGGATAGTATAAGTGAAACAGATAAATACAGTTAAATCTTAGAGACATGTTACTTGCCAATAAGATGTCTTGCGGAATGTTTTTCTTCAATTGTGGGAAAAAGAGGGTGTTACATTAGACAATTGTTTACTAAATACTGTATTCACAGGGATGTCAAGAGAAAAATGACATCCTATTTAGGAAGTGTTCTTTTGGAAAGAGACATTTAATAAAACATTTCAAATCTAGGAAAGACAGGGCTCACATAAAGTGGTCACAGCTATTGGTAATACACATCTACTATTCACATAATGTACAATGTGAATGGTGCCATCTAGGATTGTACAGTGTACACAAAAGGACATAGTGGCTCGAATGTAATAGAAATAAACATGCCCTTCATATATAGAGAAAGGTTTTAGAAATTCTTTCTAATATCTGTAGATGTTTTGTGGAGAAAATAACATTTGAGATGGATCTTAAAAAACGAATAAGATGGACAACAATTTTGTTTTAGTTTATGTATAATATATGTGTTAGACTAGAAAGAAAATTGTCTTCATTAGCCAAAGTAAGGAAGTTAAGAACGGGAAAGATTAAGGGAGAAATTTTGCTCAATTGCTTAAATACAAATCTGATTTTAGTAAGTTCTTATGTGACTGTAGTTCATTTCAAATTAGAAAGTTGAGAATTTGTCTTCTGATTGGGTTATCAAGATAAATAATGAAAATGTTCACAGTGGATTTGTTTGTTTTACTCTAGCTATGGATTTTATCAGATTTATATGACAAAAAATCAGAAAATGAAAGAATCTTAATGCAGAGATTAACAAATTAATATTCCAGAAAGACCAAGTAAAATAGCTCCCAGAAGGTAGCACAGAATTATGGGTGATGGTGGATGCAGAAGTTCAAAATGTACTCTTTTTTAAACGTAGTGTGGCCAAGAAAAGAGATGGGTGATTTCTACTAGTACAATATGGATTTTAAAACCACAGTCACTTGAGAAGTATTTTCTGAGAAGCATCTTAAGATAATTTAGATGGCTTGTTTTCCGTAAAGAGCAGGAAGGTTTTTATAAAGATAGTTATGACATGCTGACCAATGGTAAATTTTTGGATGAACTTTACCTTAGAATATTCATCTGTTGAATATTTTATGTTTAATTTCTATTCTTGCCATCAAGAAAACATATATGTAGATCAAGATTAACTGAATGAGCATGAGTTTAAATTTACTTTTCAAAATTAGCCAGCAAATGATGACATCAGAAAAACAGTCATTGTTTCCTCCATTGTGTATGGATACTTCATCTGTGACTCAGCCTGTGGTTGTTTAATTCATCTAGAATTCAAAATGTGTGCCCAAGCTTTCATTTTTCATTTCTCTTTGTTTAGAACTGCTAGAACTGTGTTTAATGACCTTTTTTGTTCTTTTTATTTGAGGCTCTAACATAGTAGGTTAGATTATTGTGATCCTTTGAATTCCCATGGGGGGAAAATGTTTTTGAAATTTTGATGAACTTTCCTGTATACTTAAATGTGTTACTTGCTGAATGGAAATGAAACCTTGCTCTCTCACTGGAGAAGCTAATGAATGAGACTATAGAGGAAAGTATGCAAAAGGAAAAGTATATAAATATATTTAGTTTTAATCTGTTCAAAAGCTTTTATGCTTTTTTGGACATGGCATTTCTGGAAAGTTCTAGCAGGCCTTTGCTTTTCTTGGTAATTATTATACTAATTATCTTTTGATTATAAGAAAACTTTCTGTTAGCAACACTATCATGTCAACAACAGAATTACCTGAATGCAGGTTTAATTATACAGTATATATGTTGTGGTTAGTTATAGCAGCAGTACTTCCCAACCTTTTTTATTTAATGTCATATATAGAAAATTATACTTATATCTGTAGTAAGCAGAAAAGGCTCCAAGACACTGAAAGCTCCATTCACTTCAGCCCTATGCAAAGACTGTAAAGGTCAGGGGAGTCCATGTCTCAGCATACTAGTTAGTAATCTCTGAGTTGTAGTTCCTCTTCTCTTTGATAAATATGTTCTTAATATTTTTAAGTTATAACTAAGTGATATTGTAACAAATAACAACATAGGACACCATTTGATTAGTGTGGCAGAGTCTTCCTCTTGTACCCAGGGCAAAGAAGAAATTTAAAAGTTAAATTGAAGCCGGGCTCGGTGGCTCAGCCTGTAATCTCGCGCCTTTGGGAGGCTGAGGTGAGTGGATTGCCTGAGTCCGCGGGTTCGAGACCCGCCTGGGCAAGCAAGACCTCATCTCTACAATAAATCAAAAAATTAGCCGGGCGTGATAGCGCGCGCCTGTGGTTCCAGCTACTTGGAAGGCTGAGGCGGAAGGATCGCCGGAGCCCAGCCGGTCGAGGCTGCGGTGGCCGGGAGCGGCCACTGCACTCCAGTCTGGGTGACAGAGTGAGACTCCAACTCAAAAAA
>CAUYQG010165631.1:0-12385 GCA_963574415.1 Tarsius wallacei
CAGCCTGTAATCCCAGCACTTTGGGAGGCTGAGGCGAGAGGATTGCCTGAGCCCGCGGGTTCGAGACCCATCTGGGCAACTTGGCGAGACCTCGTCTCTACAATAAATCAAAAATTAGACGGACGTGGTAGCGCGCGCCTATTGTTCCCGCTCCTTGGAAGGCTGAGGCGGAAGGATCGCCGGAGCCCAGCAGGTCTAGGCTGCGGTGGCCAGGAGCGGCCACTGCACTCCAGTCTGGGCAACAGTGAGACTCCAACTCAAAAAAAAAAAAAAAAAGGGAAGACTCCAAGACACTTCCCGGAAGAGGGAGGTCCAGCCTGTGGCTTTGCTTTATGGCAGGGCTTGAGGTAGGGGTCACTAAGTGGCAGGAAGAATCAGGAAAGGGGAGCTGGAGGGCGGGTCCCATGTCCCAGGGTGAGCTGTCAGCCACCTTCCCCCTCAGCTCTGGAGAGCCGTGCTTGTAGCTGGGACCGACAACTGGTAAGCGGAGGAAAGCCAGGAGGAAGAGTGCTTTAAACCGAGGTCAGGGGTGGTGGTTAGTGGTGGGGACCCAGCGTGCAGGGAGATCACCGGCCCGCAAAGAGGCTGAGATGGGGCCGTAGACCGAATCCAGGAGGCTGAATAGTGGGAGGGGGCGCTGGGCAGAGGCCCCAGCAGGTGACAGGCCATCAGCCAGCAGCCCCCCTGGGGGTGGGTCCCCTGCCCCGCTGACTCAGCTTCAGTAGCCATCCACTCATGGCCATCTCATTTCATCTGGCCTCCCACCTGCCTCTCCTCAGATTATTCCAGAGCACACTTCAGACATATCTTACTACCAAGAAAAATGTTGAGACAGAAATTGAAGCCAATCAGTTTCACTCTGTAAAGCATTCCTTTAGGCCGGGCTTGTGTGGTACCCCCAGCAGTGAGCCCCCCGCCATGGAGCCCCAGGATAGATGGCGTCCTGGCTTCAGCCTTCTGTCACCCCTGTCCCTACCGTGGACTGAGAACTACTTGACCTGCAAGTTGTGACAGACGTGTCTTCTGTTCCCTCTGGAGTTGCTTGTTTTAAAATTGTGACCATTGTAGGTTTAAAAACAACTGCACCTTTAACTGTAACGTGAGAAGGCTCTTGTGCGTTGCTGCAAGTGTTCCCTGTTCCCCATGTCACTCCTAAACTTGTGTGTGTGAAGTAATTCTGCTTTCTTGAGCTCGTCACACCCTGTGTCAAAGCTAAAACCAAGCGGTATCAGGATGGGTTGTGCTGTGCACTCTGATCTGTGGTGTTGAGGACTGTGACCACTGGTGAGGGACATCTGGTCACTCTGAGATGGAGCCTGGAAACCTGCATTTTTAACTCACTCACCAGGTGACTATCTTGGGGACCAAAGTTTTGAGTTCCCACGGCTCTCCTGAACATGCCATGTGATTTTCGCCAACATCCCTTGCCAGGTTCTACACTTCCTGGCTTCTTCTCACCTCTACTTTTGTTGCTAGGCAGCTTCGCCCCTAATTCCACACGCAGCTCCATTTCTCAGTCACGCCTTCCCGAGAGGAACACTGACACCTGGCGGCGCATTCCGAGTCAGCGGGGCTTCACTAGGTGTGATCGCAACTGCTGTGCTTAGTGTTTTCTTTCCCCAAGATGTCGGGGGTGGGGAGTGAGGGCGCTCAGAGGCTGCTTTGTGTCTCATGCAAGTTCCAAAGGTGATTTTGATGTGGAAACTTTAAAGTCTAGTTTGTTCTAACAAAAGACTTTGTGCATTTTTGATAGCTTGATTATTTACCCTGCTATTCTGTCTTGACCCTCTCAAAGCAGAACACTTCTCTGATGAGATCTTTAAATCCTGACTTTAGATGTGAACATTGGTTGCAACTTTGTTTTCTCACAGGTGTCCTCTTTAAGAAATGAAAAGCGAGGCTCGTCCTATCTCATCTCTGCCCCAGAAGGTAGTTCCGTGGAGTTTGTTGACCAGCATTCTCAGGGCACGGGAGCCTACTACATGGAGACCTACTTAAAAAAGAAGCGCGTGTACTGAGGGGAGCTCTCCTCCACCCTCCCGGGCTCTCTGCAGCATCTCTGCTGTTCATCGCTGCCTTAACTTCATTCAGACTAGCCATATCCTTTTGATACGGGTCTGTGACTTCCCAGACGGAGCTGCACTGTGCAGCTGGCAGAATTGCCAAAAAAAAAAAAAAAAAAAAAAGCAATAAACTGGGCTCAGTGGCTCAGCCTGCCATCTCAGCACTTTGGGAGGGCGAGGCGAGTGAATTGCCTGAGCCCGCGGGTTCGAGACCAGCCCGGGCAGCTTGGCGAGACCTGGTCTCTACAATAAAGTTAAAAATGAGCCGGGCGTGGTAGCACGCACCTGTATTTCCAGCTACTTGGAAGGCTGAGGCGGGAGGATCACCGGAGCCCAGCGGGTCGACACTGGGGTGGCCGTGAGCGTGCCACTGCACTCCAGCCGGGCAACAGAGTGAGACTCCAACTCAAAAAAAAAAAAAAAAAATAGCAATACAATAAGAGGAGACAGCAGTCGAGGACATTTTCCACTAGATTTAGATGCATCTTAATCAGTGTGACATTAACTTACAACCCACTAGAGAGATTCACCATGTTCCAATCTTCTTTGTTTTAAGACTGGGAATAACTTTGACACCATTTATAAAAGTGTGAAGCAATAAATGGGAAGCAGTCTTGTTTCCTGAGCCTTAGAAAAATGAGTTTCTTATAAGCCAATGTGCATTTCAATTTGCTTTCCTGAGGAGCAATCTCATTTATAGATTCTTAGGACTCTTCCCAGACCCATAGGGGCGAGTACCAAATGTGCTGAGGGTGACATCGTAAGATGCACCCCACGCAGACTCCGTTCTCACTCCCGCACCAGCCATGCAACAGTGACAGTAACGTCCACACGACCACAGACGCTTTGCTTTTAGGATGTTATTGACCGTTTATACCTTTGGCGGAAAAAACAAGGTCTCTTTAGGAAAGTAGCTCTGGGGATTTAAGGGGTTTGGCAGACCACACCCTGGGGCCCGTTTCTGCGCTGCCTTGCAGGCTAAGAATGTTTACGTTTTTAAATAGTTGGAGGAAAAAAGCACAGTCATGACATGAAATTTATACGAAATTCAGATTTCAATGTCTGTAAGTGAAATCTCACCGGAACACAACCACGCACGTTGTCTGTGGTACTTGTGTGCTACAGTGGCAGGACTGAGTAGATTTCCTGGAGACCATGGAGCCCGCAATACCTAGAATATTCACTCTCTGGCCTTTCCAGAGAGGGTTTGCTGACCCCTGATCTGATAGCACTAATTCTGATAGCATCTATTCCTTTCACTTCACCCGAAGACAGACCTTTGACTTTTCAGACAGACTTTTAATAGTGTCAAGGAGCACAGAGTTCTATTCCTCATTTCATAGCATAGACTAATGACTGGTGATGATCTAATTGCTAGAATGGGGCCTAGTTTGACTACCAAATGCCCTGTTTCCACAGTAGAGTCAAGGGTCAAAACCACCCCTTTCTTAAGGAGTCTTACAGAGTACAGTGTTGATAACCATTTTGAGCTAATAAGCTATACCTCAATCTCTGCTTTCTCATTCTTTGATACTGTTAGGCTAAAAAAATATCAGCTATTTAACCCAACTTACTTCTGGAAGGATTTTTGTCTTTATTGCGTTTGACTTTTGACATCACCATTTCCTGAAGACCTTGGTACTAAATGCATGAGAAACCTTTTGGCATCCAGAAATTTCCAAGTTTTTTCACTGTTATGAGACTGTAATTGATGATGTGGAATTTGGGATCTCAGTGTTCTTATTAGCCTTTTTGAAATCAGATCACTAAATATCTTGTCATTTTGGGGACTTGCTATTTTTGACTATGATCTAGATATTGTGTTAACTATGAAGTCTAGAATTGGTACATATGTTGTATGCTTTGTCAAGAATTTCACTTGGTCTAATTTATTGCATATACTAGCTTCTCTTGGAAAATGATAGCTAGCAAGACTAAGAAAGTTTCCAAGCAGTGCACTACCTAGAGATAGCTGATCAGAATTGGCATCGCTCAGCTCTACAGCGGATGACTCCTGGCTCTTCCTGCCTGCACGTGTCCTCCCGCTCGGCTATTGCGCTCAGCCTCTCAGTGCCTAGGCACACCCTGATGGTACGGATGCAAGAAAGGGAAGGCGGTAAATGTGACATCAGAGCTGCGGGGGGAAAGCAGGAAGGGGCCAGAAGAACTGCAACAAAGGGGTCTGGGCTGGGCACACGTGGACATGCCGTCTGGCTGGCCTGCACCCGTCATCACCGGATACAACAGAGACGTGCAGATCAAGTGCTGTTAGTAATAAGGGCCATCACCATCCCCCCCCAAAAAGTCTATACTGTTATTTTTCTATGTAAGCGACTTGTTTGAAATGCTTTGAAAATGAAATCTTAATATTAAAAAGGCATATGCATGTAAAGTCTTTAGGATATTTATTTGTATAAAGAGTAAACAAAGTGCATATAGAGTGGCCACAGGTTTGACACAGACAGAGACCTTGGTGATGGAGGGCTACCGAACACATCTCAATGGCAGGTTCATTGTTGACACTGATCCATCCTGAACTGTTTTTTCGGGCTCAGCAGGTGAAAAGTAATGGTATCAAACAGATGCTAGACAGCATGACAGGAATATTTTCAGGCTCTCGGTCATAAAGATCTTGATGGTTCACACCGAATCCAAGACAAACATTTTTGCTTACCCGGCTACCTCCAAGCAAACCAAAAGCTGGCTAGTGGATCCTGAACTCCCTTGTGCCCTAGCTGGGTCTTTTAATTTTGCACCACAGGGTGATTGTCAAAATAGTGATAGACCCTTGTAGATGGGCGGTAAGTATCTCGACACTCCAAGAACTGTGCGACGTATGGGGTATATACTCAGACTGGTTGTATCCAGCATTCACAACCAGTGCTGCAACAGTTTGCCCCGAAGTGGTAGAGTTGTCAAAGAATAGGTACACTGACATTTCTTCAAAGCATGTGCGACAGCATCCAGGCCTGAGATGGGTTCTGATGACAGGTGTGCAGCCTAGGGAGGCATGGCCTGGGCTAGTTCTCAGGAACGAGCATGCAGCCAAGTGTCTAGTCCACAGCGGTCCCCGTTAGAACCAGTTTTCTCAGAAATGGGTGGGTACCAGTGATCACCCAAGGGAACAGGAGCTAAGCCACTGGAGAAACGACTCGGCGTTTAAGTCCTACTGGTGACAGAATACAATCACTTTTGTATGGAAACACTAGCATACTAACTGGTATCTACTATTTTCAGAATGCATGGCCTATCACTGTATAGATACTGAAATTCAGGGGCATGGTGGAGTATCGGCTAAATCCATCCATCTTCATCCAGGATGAATGTGCCAGAAGAACACTTCAGATCAACTGGCAGCTGGGAAAAGCAATCATCTTGAGACATTACTTTGATCAACTCCTCGTTTGCAAAAACCCCCTGTTGGGATGCAACTAGGGTGGTAGGCTAGCCAGATGAAATGGTGGCGTGGTCTTTCCACAAGGAGGAGTGCTTAAGTGCTTAAGACACTGTGGTGGGCGTGATCTGTCACTAAGTTACTGGTGCCCGATTTAAAGAGAAAGTCCTTACCCAACTATGTGAGCACCACAGTGTGCCTTACACGTGTGCACGTGCTCAAGTACTTGCCGAGTGACTTTAGACAGAATACAAACTCTTTCCATTAAAATTTTTTTGAATGGCTTGGGCATTTGTTGAGGGAAGAGGACGTGATAAACGGAGGAATTTAAAGGTTATCCATGTTTATTTTAAAAGTGCTTCAAATCCTTCGATAAGGTTCTGAAAGGTTGTCCGATGGGTGGGTTGGAATTCCCAGCATTTTCTCATAAGCTGATAAACCTGTAAAAAGAAAAAACCCAATAGCAACAGTAAAAATGTCACTAGATGTGGGGACGTTTTAAATTATATAAACATCTACAATAAGAAAATAATTTTGTGAATATAAATGACTTTTCCTTAAACAATAAGACTAGAAAATAACGAGTATCTGAATCATTTAAAACACAGAAAATGTGATGCAACTGTAGTTCGTAATGATGTCTTAACACCTGAGAAGTTCAGGGGTTGACTGACCTTCAACAAAATTCAGGTCATTCCTGTAAACCAGCTAAGGGGTAAAGCTGAACCTCAGTGTAGATGCTAACTTTCTACCCTGGTGGCCTCTTTGACTCAGACTACTCAGTATCTCTTAACTTGTCTCAAGAGTTTAGTCTTAAAGGCTCAATTCACTTTCAAGGACAGAAAATGGAATACATATAAATGCTATTAAAAGTGGGATAAACTTAGAGATACAATGAAACATATTTCTCACAATAAGGCTATACTAAAACATGTTCCTTTGGGCAGGCAGGTGGCTAAACACTAAGGGGGGGCATTTTTTTTTTTTTTTTGTAGAGAGGGTCTCGCTCTGTCACCCAGGTTGGAGGACAGAGACATATCATAGCTTAATGTAGCCTCAAACTTCTGGGCTCAAGTGATCCTCCTGCTTTAGCCTCCTGAGTTGCTGGGAACACAGGCGCATGTCACCACACCTGGCTAATTTCTTCCTTTTTGTTGCTGTTGTTGTTTTTTGTAAAGAGATATGCCCAGGCTGGTCTCGAACTCTTGATCTTGAGCAATCCCCTGCCTAGGCCTTCCAAAGTGCTAGGATTACAGGCATGAGTCAATGTGCCTAGCCAGCTTTTGGAGGGAATTCTTGCTTGGAACATAATCGGTGATTATCTGAGAAGATGACTTCTCAGATCTCTTACCTGAAATTCAGCTATAGAAAACTACTTGAAAGAACTTTGTTATTTCACTTCCCACTCTCCCACCTGCCCACTGCTGGGTAACCCAGGCTGTGAAGACATAATTGAGTTTCATCACTGTGAAGTGGCCCGTGAAAATACCTCATCTGGACAGCCAGGTGGGCATGGCAAGCGCTTTCCTTCTTTCAGTGTGGCCACGAGCCTTGTGACTGTCATCTGGCCATGAGTTGGGCCTATCATTCTCAGGAACAACTATGTAAAATAAAGCCAAACAAAACATTTGCTTTACTTTGTATATGCTGATATAAGATCAAATAGATTAAGGTGAAATTTCTAGAACTGGCTGAAAAAGAAAGTAATAAAAAAGTGTATTTCCTTAGTAACTTTAAATGCGAATCCCCAATCCTTATTAGCCCTCGATGTTCTGTCTGTAATCAATGTCTCAGATTTCAACACCCACTCCTCCCACTGGCCAAGGAGTCCGCCAGAGAAAATGACCTCATTCAGGAATAAAGCGGCACAGACAGACCCCGACCCAATGCTAGCCCTCTCAACTTGCTCTCTCCTGTAACAAGATCCTTGAAAGTCAGGGTTGCCCTGTAGAACTCTGGGCTCCTTGTGAAACCAGGACTGGAGGGACCCGTGAATAACTGTCAGGTAACAGACCCAGCCAAATGGAAAGCAACACTTTCCATTTTAACACACGGGCTGGGTTCCATTTAAAAACAAAACTTACAAAGCAGAGGGATGGACATGCTTTAATTGGGTCCTAGACTCAAATGAAGAGACAAGAAAGACTTACGGCCATGGGACTAGAATCGGAGTCACAGTAAGTAAGCAGCTCGTGCAGGGTCACTCCAAAAGACCAGACGTCAGAGGCAATATAAAACTTACACTGAATCAAACACTCTGGGGCATACCTGGAAGAAAGCAGAGAACCAAGCTCCATTTCCTGGAAGGGCTATTCCAAACTCCACGACAGAGTAACTGGAAAATCACCTCTTTGATTGTTCTTAGAATTTAACACTCAAAGCATCTGAGTGTGTATCACAGATTTAATCACATACGTGCCACTGTGGTACACACGTGACCATTTAGAGCAACAGCCTTTACAGGCTCTCAGTGGCACACACCTGACCCCAAATAAGAAGGCCAGCTTGGGCTCTCCGGTTCCCTGAGCGCACCTCTCAATGTGGACCGGGAGGGGTCTTGTGTTGACAGCCCCAGGTTGGATCTGCCTGCAAGCTCACAACGGGTGCAGGGACCTCGTTGCCCAGTCCTCTTCCAGGAAGGTGAGCGAGGGGAATGACACCCAACTGCCCAGGCCAAAGCCAAGACGTTCCACCAGACCAAGCCTCCCCAAGAATCCCTCATCGTGCCTGCTCACAGCTCTCGGGTCCTGCTGTCACTATCCCAATCCCTGTCCTAGGTCGTGCTGTCATCGGCTCCGGCCTGGGATGTTAAAGCAGCCAAATCAGACTTCCTGACTCCAGCTTTGCTCCATTCATTCTATGGGGGCCTCTCTCAAACAAAATCTCCATCCTGAGCCCCCGGCGGCATCCCATTGCCCTTGGGGGGAAAGTTCAAGCTCCATAACCCAGCTTCCTCGTGACCCTCCTATGCCAGCATGACCCAGCTACCCTGGTTCCATTCCTGGGATCTCATTCTGGCTGGTCACGCACACTGTCTTCCAGCCACCTCCACAAACCCTGAAGATCTTTCAGGTTTCATCTGAACATGTAGGACTTCCAGAAAGTCACATCTAAACCCTTCCAGCTGCTTCCTCATTCCACGCCACTGGCTGCCTCGCTCAATAAACTAAATGCAGTCTGCCTGTTCACCACATCTCCAGTCCCTGCGGGCCTTGGTGCAACTTTCCTTATGAGTGGATGAGGGCTTAGCCCCACAGGTGGGAGAGTCTATGTCTGTGTCTATGCAGGAGGTACTGAGGGGCGCACACCAGTTTTGGAGGGGGTGGGGATTTAAGCAGCTTCTCCCCTGCAGAGTGTTCCAGGCTGCGAGGTAGCTGCAGTCAGTGTGGCCTCCTAGCCAGGGTGACCAGTGATTCAGCCAGGTTTCCCATAGCTTTTGCTCTGCTCTGTCCAGGACTTCCCTGAATCTGTTCCATGCCCACCTTGTCTCCCCGGCCCCCTTCCCCCACCTGCCCTCCATCCCCCACTGCGTGGATGTGTTTAAGAAGGCAACAGGCCTGCTTCACCTGCTCACGGTCTTAAGAACCATGGCACAAATGCCTCTCTCGGGCAGCTGGCATGCTGACACATTTCTCCCCTTCCTTGCAAGACAGTGCCAATGAAGCTCAGGCACTTATTCGGCTGCTTTCTGCTAAACAGCCTAAGAGATGTTTCTCGAAGGTAAGTATCAATCAATTCTAAATGTTCTAAGTCCTCTCTTACCTTGACTCAGCCAGAGGAATGAGATACATTACCCTAGCCAGAAAGAGGCTATCGAAAGGTGCAGACCCTAAGGAGCACTGATGAGATCTGGTTGGCAGATCACTTACCAAAACACAGGGCTGTCCCGGTCGTCCTTGACAGTGTAGTACTCCTTGTCGGTTTCAATGGCTTTGGTTAAACCAAAGTCTCCTATTTTCACTTGGTGTTCACTCTCGACAAGGACATTCCTTGCTGCTAAGTCCCGGTGAACGTACTGCCGAGAACCCAAATAGTCCATGCCCTAAGGGAGAGGATTAAAGGTCAAACACATTGCTAAGGTCACTTCAGATTGTATCCTGTGTCTGTCACTTCATAAAAAGAAAAAGAAACGTCATTTCATCCACACATGACTTGGTAGTTGGTTTCAGACTTTCATGCAAAAAGAGTAAGACCAAACTGATTCAGAGAAATACACATTAAAGCAACTGTACTTAACAAATGTGATCACTTTCTTAGTAGAGGCTAATTTTTCATCCAGATAATGCAGAGCAAAATAAGCCCAGTCCAATTATTACAAACTTTCCCACATGAGGTCTAATTACAAATCAACTACCCGGCAGAGTGCCCGATGTTTTCATCTGTAACATGCTGTCTTTTTTTTTTTTTTTACCTTACAAATCTGAACGGCATATTTCAGCTGCTGTTTAAGGTTAATTCTGTTCTTATTTTTTGGAAGATATTCCTTAAGGCTTCCCGAAGGCAGGAATTCCATGATGAGCTTAATACCATTTCCTCCTGTTTAGAAAAAACACCCGTCAGTCTGAGGCTGCAGGGTGAGGGAGGCGTGGGAGAGGACAGGGGTCAGGACTTCAGTCAGGGGACCAAGGTGATGGCAGCTTTACCCTCACTGCTACCATGGATGGAGGCAAAAAAAACACAGTTATTAGTAAATACCACTCGCCACTTCAATTCAGACAACTAGAAAACACAATACCCTGGCTGGTATGGGACAAGAAGGACAGGAAAGGAAGCTGGCGGTGGGGCCCAGGTTCATGGGCCTAAGTGCGAACGGCCTGGAGAGGCTACTGGGACTGACCCCGGCTGAGAGGGCTGGGGTGGCCCCCAGGAGCCCTGCTGCTACGGATTTGACAGCGCAGACACCGGGGAAGCCCTGAGAGCCTGTGGGCGCCACCAGCTGGCAACTCAGACGGCCCCGGCCCGACGAGCTGAGGGCTGCGGCTCTGGGCTGGCCTCAAGGCTCCCCCTCCCCGGGGGCCGGTCACTAGGTCTTTCAGCCACACCCGCTGTACACCACATACCGTCTTCCGTGCAGATGCCTTTGTACTTCACGATGTTCTCATGATAGAGGTTCCGCAGGATTTCTATCTCCTTCTTCAGATCAGCTATGTGGTTGCCTCCACTCTCAGGCTTCAGAGATTTGACAGCCACCTGCTCCCCGGTGTTGTCCCCCTCGGGATCATACCTGCAGAGCTCCACCTTCCCAAAGTGGCCCTGGGGGAGAGAGGCTGTGATGAGAGCAGCCGCAGCCCAGGCCAGCAGGGAACATGTGGGAGGCCCGTCCCGCTCCTCACGGCTGTTTCCGAGGCCGAGGGTTCCGGCACAGGCTGACTCTGCGGGCAGAAGCCTCTCACCTGGACTCCGCCCACTCGCCATCAACCCGTCCCCTCTACAACTGAGCTACGACAAGGCGAGCAGCGGATGATGAGCTGACACAGCGGTCCTAGTTTCTGAGAAAATAGGGGTCCAACAGGGAGATGAAGGCTATTTCTGGACCTGGAGGCCAACTCTGGCGTTCTTTGAAAGCCCCCGGCCCTGTTACAGGATCACTGTGTAGCTGAAACGAGCAGGTGCATGAGCATCTTCAGAGGATGGACAGTGGGGGAGATGGGGGGGTCAGAGCGCAGCAATGCCACCTGGTGGTGATGCTGTCTGCCAAGTGCCAACACCTCTGCGCTGGCTGGAGGGGCTCAGTGTGGATAACATCAACCCCTCGGGGATGGGTGAGGAGGCCTGCACAAGCAGACACTCAAGACATGACACCGCCTTTGCTTGATTAACTGAACTACAGAGAATTGACCTGATGACACAGATCCCAGTAGCTCCTCTGGTCACACTGACAAGAGATGCCCACGCCAGGTCCACAGGAGAAGCTGATACTCCACCTCGGCATTCCGTACAGCCAGCCCGTCCCTCTGTTAAAGAGCCTTACGGGCTCTACGTGCCCAGAAAAGTCTGAGATAGACCTTTTTCCATTTCCATCATATCTCCACCTGATTCCCCCAACCTTCCATTCTATTCCATCCTGTAGAGAAAACTCAAGTCTCAGGAGGGAGCTGACCGGGATCCTATGTGCACACACAGTCATATGTGCAGGCAGGGACATGCGTTCTGTCATTGGCTGGGCATGGAACGGAGAAAGATACGATCCCTTGTGAGGAAAGTGGCCCCGAATGCATCGAGGTGCTTTCTCGCCCAGCCCTGAACCCAGAACAGGAGCGCGAAGAGGCCCAGGTGCGGGTGTGCTTGCCTCTCCCAAGTCTCGGATCCTCTTCAGGAAGCGCTTTTCAAAATGTGTGGGGTCCACTTCGGCTGCCGGTTTTCTTTCGGAAACGATGTCTGGATCTAACAGAAGAGAAAGGAACATAGATGCAAAGCCACGGCCTGGGACTGTGCTCCCGGCTCCCAGGCCCCCACGGCGCCCAGCCCGCCCTCAAGGTTTTCCCAGCTCAGCTGTGGCAGTGGCGCCTTACTCTGCTCCTCGAGCTTGTTGATGTCTCTCATGATGGCTCGGAAGAAGGGTCTCTGATTGGGGTCATAGTTCATGCAGCGGGTCATGAGGTCAGCCAGCTCCTTACACGATGGCGTCACTGGCCTGCACCGGCTTTCATAGAATCTCTCTTTCTGTAAAGAAGGGGACACATGGAGGGAATTGAAGGACCCACCAGCCCCTCACTCAATCCTACCAATTGCCCAGCTCTTAGGGTGACACTTTCAGATACTTGTGGAATCATTACTGTTCTTTTAGCCTGACTCCTTACCACATCCTAAGGCCCTCTCTGTGAATGGCTGTCATCTCTTCCAGAGTGCATAGAGCGGATCCCATGGATTGCCCCCGAGTGTGTGGAGGACTCCAAGAACCTGAGTGTGGCTGCCGACAAGTGGAGCT
>CAUYQG010165636.1:0-13302 GCA_963574415.1 Tarsius wallacei
CAAAAAAAAAAAAAAAGAAAGACATCAAAAGAAATGTTTACTTGAAGTCATGTTTGGCTAAAGTTTGTTTCAATGTGACTATCAAAGAAAGTTAAAATCATTCATGATCTGATATTCAACCTAAAATATATTTAGTATTATTTATAAAGCATTCCTGAAACAACTTAAAATCTTTTCGTAATAGGAAATAAAATCTCTCATTTGTAATTAGTATATACATTTAATACAAATGTAGGAGAAACATAAGTAAACGCCAAGAACAAGATGCTATATGACTTTGAGTTTGTAATTTAAAAATCTGACTTACAGAGAACAAATTGCTGATAAGTCATAGAAGAGTCTTTGGAAAACTGAATGATCTGGTTTTTTTTTTTTAGGATGAAATATCTTTTAAGAAAAATTTGCTTGTTTTCCTTAAAAGTGATTTTAACACGTTTCTTTACTCTTTATTTTTTGACAAAAAGTAGGCTTGCTATTAAAAAGATATTAGAATAACTTAATCAAGCTAATAATACTATTTAACAGATTTCTTGACATTTCTTTTCAATGTTTTTCAGAATTCTCCCCATTATTTCTTGAACTGCTAGTCTTCCTCTTCTTGAATTATTTTTTCTCATTTGAAGGAATAAAGTCCCTTATTATATTTCATTATTTACAGATATAACCAGATTAACTGATTCTGTAAAGGCTAATATTAAACCAAGCATAAACTAAGCATAAATTAAGTATAACGAGCAATGATAAATGCTCTATATTTTATTAATCTATTCTTTATTACCAACTAAAGTTGGAAAAAAATTAGTGCCCAGACTGCAAATACTATAGACATTGGCAATATAAAAGTTTTAGAGCTGCTGTAAGGTATTGAATATTAGATGAAGGAAATGAGACAATTGTGAAGTGTTTCATCTAAAGAAATTAAGAGAAAAAATGTTACTGTTTAAATTTATAGAATAAAAATAATGGCTTATATCTGAAAATTATTATTGAAAAATAAACTTATGGAATACATTAATAATAACAAATTTTGTAGGTGCTAATGGAAGGTGAAGATAGTGAGATTTTTTTTTCTTTTATAACAGGGAACAAATAAATGTTTAAGATGATAAATTTAAAAATACAATGTATATGTATAAAAATATTCATTACCATTATAAACTTAACCTCTATAGGTGTATAAATGGAATTGTATGGCAGAAGATGTCTCTGAATGTGAGGCTAATAGTTGTGACGTTTTCATATATATATATATAATGTACATATGTATGTATATATATTTCATTTGAAACTTTGACATTATTTGCATTTTTAATGTTTCCCTCATTATAATAACATTAGACATGTCTTTTAAAATACAATTAGATGTTGTTTCACTAGAGAATTGCACTAAAAAAGTCCTTTCTTCTACATTCTGAGAAAATAGATAAATATATTTCAAGGAAATTTATATTATGTATTTTCTCATCGTAACTTGTTTGACAGAGTTTACATTTAGTCTTAATCAGATATTATCTGTAGTTTTATCAGTGTGATTATAGTCATTACAAATTGATCTTTGATCACAAAGAAGACTTTGCACTATGTCCATTGTACTCCATGAAAAATATCTTGTTTTGGAAAGAAGACCCACAAAAATAAGTTCTTTCATAGTTATTTTTAGATACATAGAAAAACATCCACCCCCCCACTTCAAACACACACATTTTAAAAATGCTTCCCTAAGTGATATTTAGAAAGACATAAAATTACAATTATCACTTATTTTAGGATTTGAATTATGTGTCATAATTATAACTTTGATTTATTAATTTCTGTAAATAAGTATATTTTATGTGTAATTTATGTAATTTTTCTGAGTTTTTTTCCGGTAAAAGTCACTGATAATGTTTTTGCTCGTTTTGTATAAATGTCTATACTAATAGCTAAAATATTTGTGCATTTATGTTCAACTAATAGATTAGAACACTTTTCAAATACTTTCATCTACTTAGTAATCTCTGAAGATGTTCTCAAGTATATTCCAAGACAAAATCAATTTCCACAAATTCAATATTTGATTAGATATCTTAGATAATGCTACATTATCATTTAAAGATCACGCTAACACTGATGTATTTATTCAATCTAATTCAATATTCTGTGTTGCAAAATCAGCAGCAATTCAAATGAAAAATAGAAAAGAATCATTTAAATTAACAATTAATTTAGTTCATCGATTGATCTGATAAGGCTGCTCTCTCATTCTGTTTATAACAAAAATATTAACCTTTCTTTGACAAACAAAAATCAATTTTCATTTGCAGCAGGAGCTATTGCTTATTTTACAGAACAAATACTCAATCTACTTGAATAAGTAGTAGTAAAAACGAGTCTTGTATTGGGAAATTACTACTTAGCGTATTGTTCTTTTATGTGTGTAATTTTTTTTCTTAGACTGAGAACATAGTTTAATTGCTCTATAAACTTTAGAGGGTTTAAAAAATTGCCATAAAATTAAATGAGATTAAAATGTGTGCAAACTAAAGTGTCATTTTGTTGCACAATATTTTTGTTTGGTTTTATTTTTTGAGAGGTGAAGTCAAAGGGTCATATCCATTAAAGTTTTACAGCAACTCAGATTCAAGTTTTCTAGAAGTTTTTAAAATTCCCTAGACTCAGTAAAATGTGAATTAAAATTGAAAAAACAAGAGAACAGAAGTGTCAAGAAGAGGATGGCTGGAATTCCAGCCCTCTCAGGAGCAATCATTGTCAAGATTCTTTTTGGTTGAGGATCTTAGTCTTCTTCCACCTTGTAATCTGTACAATCTTGAGGGTACCTTTTCATAGAAGTAACCACATTTTTGATAAAAATAAAAGATATTAGTAGTGAATTAAAATAAACGTTTACAAACAATTGATAGACATTTGTGACAATGATTGACACCACAGTTTCATTATAGGTAGCATCGGCTGTGGGCCATGAACATAACCTAGTGCTCTACCAACTGTACTTTCACAATTTTAATAAGTTATGGTATTATTTAGATTACTTTGAATGCACTCCTTTTTTATACATTAAAACACGTTTTTAAATCACCTGTATATTTTTCAACTCATCCACACAATGACTGGAAATCTTACTCAAGAGAATAATAGCTCACTTCATTGAAAGTAGTCAGTTTTACCACTAGTAGACAGTGTTATAAGAAAAAAAATGTTCTACTTTTATTTTACAGGGAAATAATTTGCAAGGGTAACAAGTAGTAGGAGTTCTTTTTTTTTTTTTTTTTTTTTTTTAGTTTGTGTACCACTCGATCGCCCAGACTGGAGTGCAGTCACCGCAGCCTCGACCTGCTGGGCTCCGGCGATCCTTCTGCCTCAGCCTTCCGAGTAGCCGGAATTACAGGCGCGCGCTACCACACCCGGCTGACTTTTGTTGATTTATTGTAGAGATGAGGTTTCGCCTGCCCAGGTGAGTCTCGAACCCGCGGGCTCAGGCAATCCACTCACCTCAGCCTCCCAAGGTGCGGGATTACAGGCTGAGCCACCGAGCCCGGCTTGGAGTTCTGACAATTAAGTTCATGGATTCATCCTAGAAAAATTGCTACATACTTAATTGCTAATTATCACTATGGTCACCTTTGAAATACTCCCCTTGGGAATCTCTGTATCAACACCAGTGCCTAGTATACCCATCAAAGCAATTTTGGAACTTTTTTTCTGGAATGAACACCAGAGCTTTGGTCATGACAATGTCACAGTTTGAATCAGAGCAACAAGCGAACATTACATTTCTCAATAAACTTGGCAAGAGTGGAAGTGAAATCAGGGGCATGTTAGTCCAAGTTTGTGTGGATAATGCCATGAAGAAAACGGCACTATACAAATGGATTACACGTATTTCTGAGTGGAGAAAAAATGTCACTGGTGAAGAAAGGTCGGGATGCCAGTAAAAGCAGAACTGACAAAAACATTGCAAAAATTTGTCATATTGCGCATCAAAACTATCAGCTGATTGTGAGAAGCACAGCAGTTCAAATAAACATCAATAGAGAAACAGTTAGGAAAATCTTAACTAAAAACCTTGGTATGAGAAAAGTGTGTGCAAAATGTTCCCAAAGGAGCTCTTGCATCGTGAAAATGCACCAGCTCACATAGCACTGGCTGTGAGGGAGCTTTTAGCCAGTAAACAAATAACTGTAATGGAATACACCCCCACTCACCTGATCTCGCCCCCAGTGACTTTTTTCTTTACCTGAAGATAAAGGAAATATTGAAAGGAAGACATTTTGATGACATTCAGGACATCAAGGGTAGTATGATGACAGATCCGATAAGATAGATGTCCATTCCCAGAAAAAGAGTTACAAAATTGCTTTGACAGGTGGACGAGGTGTTGGCATCAGTGATTAACTTCCCAAGGGTACTTTGACTGTGACTGTAGTGATATCCAGCAATTAGGTATGTAGTACTTTTTGCAGGATGAGTTCACAAACTTAATTGTCAGATTCCCTATAAAGCAGACAAATTTTTGTTTTCATTCCATACTTCTTCAAGCACAAATCCTGTGTAGTCACTCATCTTCCTTTGTGTTGTCCTAAGCTTCACAGGAAGCTCACCCCATACATAACCTTAGAAGAGTTGAGATGACCTAAACCAACCATGTTGATCTTACACACTTGTTGAAAATGTGTTGGAGTAAGGGCTGCTCATAGGTAAGGCCATTACAATATATGTAGATATTTGCCAGTAAGCCCTAGAAAAGGATTCCTCATCCTTGAGGTGATCCATGCAAAGGCCTGTTATTTTTAGCTTCGGAGTTTTTCCTGCATTTAGCTTTTTTCTTGTTTAAGTCTAGAACTGCTGTGATCTTATTCTTGGGATGAAAAAGCCTGAAGGGGAAGTCTAAACAATGAGAATGGCTGCACAAGAAAGATATAAAGATCTTAGGTTCTTGAAGACATTACAACTACTCAAATAAATAGATTCCTTAGGTGTCTTCCTGCTGGGCTTCTTGTTTCATGTGTTAGTACATGTTCTTACTGCTTATGTTAATGTGGGTTGACTCATGTTTGACACTAGATGGGGTGTTGAGATTAGTTTATAAAATTTCTGGGATAGACCTTGTGTTGGAAATTGCATATGCAAAGTCGTAGGTAAGGAGTAAAGGTATTACTAACTATAGTCACTTGACATTTTGCTGTATTCACTCATTCACTTAAAGAAATGATATGAATAAGACATGGTTATATATGTCAAGGAACAGGCACATATATACAGTGTTGAGGTATGTTAATAAATAGGGCATGGTGAAGAAGATGTCTCATTTTCTTTTATCTCTAACCAGATCCCTCATCTAATAATTCAGTACATTTGGCCTCATTGACTAGCTTCAGATCTGCTTACAAACAACTTGATATTGGCAGTCACAAATAATCCTTCTCCTTAAATTGTTAGAGTATAAATAGCATAATTTGAAAATGATTTCACAAAGAGAATCAAAAGCTTTAAAAGTGTTTATTTTCCTTACCCCTAAACTTTTTTTTTTTAATTGGGTATTCGTTGAGAAGAAATAACCAGAGACTGTTAAAGCATTGTCTATTAACAGCCAATCAACTTGCAATAATGAAAAGAATCGAAAAATATAAAGGATCAACAAGGGTGTGTTGTTAAACAAATTCTATGACAGCCATATGAGAGATTAATATGAAGTCACTTGAAGTCATGTTTTGGAAATAGAAGGTGTATTATTAAATGAAAAGAAGCAAGTTACAAAAGAGAGTAACCCCATGATCCCACAGGTATGCAAGAAAAAAACATAAATCATACATGCAATGTAACTGCTTTTTTATCAATATGATATGATAATGAAATATTTTTACTGTCACTTTTAGAATTTCTTTTATTTTAACAATTTATATTGAATAATAACTATTATTACCTGGAAATATTTGTCTTAAAAATAATAGTTTCTCTATTAGAAATGTGGCACAGTTTCCATTCTAACCAATGAATGAGGAACCTGGAAGTCATCTCTCCCACCTCCAAAATTTAAAAAAGAAATAATATACTCAACAAATAAGGTAACAAAAACTTTTCTTTAATCCATTAGAAGGTTGAGATCACAGGGCAAGAAGCCATACTGACAACTGAAGAAAGACAAATATAGAAAATTACAGTTTCCTGAGAGCAGAGGCCCACTGTTGGATTCAGTATTAACTTGTAAACTTCAGTTGACCATTGCTGGAGCCTTAATGTGGTGGAGGACAAGAAAAATGTTCAAGTGTGAGGAGGGGAAAAAGTTAACTTCCCAGTTCAGAGGCTAACAGGCTGGAAAAATTCTCTCTTACTTTGGAAAGAGTCAGCTTTTTTGTTCTATTCAAGCCTTCAACTAATTGGATAAAGCCCATCCACATGAGGGAGGGGAATCTATTCTATTCCGTCTACCAATTTAAATGTTACTCTCATCCAAAACACCCTCATAAAACACCCATAATCATGTTTGACCCAATCTCTACGTCCCATGGCCCAGTGAAGATGACACATAAAATTATTCATTACATAACTCAAAAAACTAAATGTAATACTAAATTCGTAGAAAATAACAGAGGAGAAAATCTAGGTGACCTTGGATTTATTGATGATTCTTTAGACACACACAAACAAAAAAAAATGATTCATTAAAAAAATTGATAAGTGTACTTCATTAAAATTTAAAACCTCTTCTCTGTGAAATCACTAGTAACAGAGTCAAAAGTAAAGTCACAAGTAAAAGAAAATATTGCTAAACACATATATGGTAAAATACTTATATCCAACATTGAACAAAAAAATCCTCAAAACTTAAAAATAAGAAAACAATCCAGTTTATGAATAGGCAAGATACATATATCTACACATCCCAAGGCAAGATATACAGATGGCAATAAGCGAATAACATAACATCATGTCATCAGAGAATTGCAGATTAAAACACAATGAGATACATATCGCAACATACAAATTAGAATGGTAAAAACTCAAAACACCAGCAACATCAAATTCTAGCTAAATATGGAGCAACAGGAACTCACATTCATTGCTGGTGAGAATGCAAAGTGGCAAAGCCACTTTGGAAGAGAATTTGGCAGTTTCTTTCAAAACTAAACATAGACTTACTCTACAATCCAGTAGTCACATTCTTTGTTATTTATTCAAATAGTTGAAAATGTGTACCTAAACAAAACCTGGAAAGGAATGTTTAAAGCAGATTCATTAATAATTTGGAAGCAACCAAGGTGTCTTTACAAGGTGAGTGGGTAACAAACTGTAGTCCATTCATAACACAGAATATTATTAAGCGATAAAAAATGTGCTATAAAGCTACTAAACAAAAACCAAGAGAGAAGGCTTAAACACATTTTCTGAAGTGCAAGAAGTCAATCTGAAATGTCTGCATATTGTATGACTCCAATTACATTACCTTCTGGAAAAGGCCCAAATTATAGAGACAGCAAAAAGAACACTGGTTGCTAGGGATTTAGGGGGAGGGAGAAAGAAAATTAATAGATGGAAACAGTGAACTTTGAGGACAATGAAACTACTCTAAAATATACTGTAGTGATGGATATATGTATTGACATTTGTCAAAACTCATGAAAAGTCTTAATACAGACTTAAACTTTAAGGCAAACTATGGACTTTAGTCAATAGTGATATATCAATGTTCATTCATCAGTTGAACAAATGAACCACATTAATGCAAGATGGTAATTATATGGGAAACAATGTATATGAGAAGAGAGGCCAAATGGGAGCTTTCTGTATCTTTCTGCTCAATTTCTCTGTAAACCTACAACTGCTCTAAAAATAGACTTTTAATTTAAAGAGTGCTTCAGAGATCATCTAAATGATTAAGCAATGACAGTGTTATGTTTCTAAGTGAGTTGCAGCATTGATAAATTATTATCAAACAAAATGGATTAATATAGAGAATAGCCAACAATTACTTATTAATTTGCTATTTTATAAATCATGCGTTAAAATAGATATTAAGTATTCTTGCGTACATAATACTGAACTGAGTTCTGAGAAGACATAAAGCATTTCAAAATAATGTTACTAGTTTTAAAGAATCCACTAAGGAGGAAATACGAAGTCAAATAATTTAAGAGATAAACAAGTGTTAGAAGAAAATGTGTGCTACAATAAAAGTTCATGAGTTTAAATTTCAAATGATTACTATAGGTCACATTAGCTATAAGGAGAGAAATATCCGTAAAGAGCAAATATATATTTTTGTCTTTTTTTTTTGTTTGTTTGTTTGTTTGTTTTTAGTTGGAGTGTCACTCTGTCGCCCAGACTGGAGTGCAGTGGCCACTCCCGGCCACCGCAGCCTCGACTTGCTGGGCTCCGGAGATCCTTCCGCCTCAGCCTTCCAAGTAGCTGGAACTACAGGCACGTGCTACCACGCCCGGCTAATTTTTTGATTTATTGTAGAGATGAGGTCTCGCCAAGTTCCCCAGGTGGGTCTCGAACCCGCGGGCTCAGGCAATCCACTCACCTCGGCCTCCCAAAGCGCAGGATTATAGGCTGAGCCACCTAGCCCGGCCATCTTTTTTTAGTTTTATCAGTCACCTAAATTCTCTTGAGGACCAGAAAGAATATATCAGTACATACAGAAATAAAATGAAGTATTTATAAATTCTGGAAAGGTCACAGAGGTATCACCCAGGGATGATATTCAAAACACATAAGAGGGCCAGGCACAGTGGCTCATGCCTATAATCCCAGAACTTTGGGAGCCTGAGGTGGGAGGATTGCTTGAGCCCAAAAGTTTGAGACCTCATCTCCACAAAAACTTTAAAATATTATCTAGGTGTGGTGGTGCACACCTGTATTCTCAGCTTCTCAAGAGGCTGGGGTAGAAGGATCGCCTGAGCCAAGGACACCAGGGCTGTGGTGAGCTATACAAACTAAGGTCTTGTGGCTTTCTGAATTCCTGGAACACAGCAAGCATGTTCCCACCTCAGGGTCTGCAGACCTACTTAGAGTACCCTTTCCCAGCCTCATCACGGGGCAGGCTTCTTCTCACCCCCTCAAGTTTCTGCACCAACATTGCCGTCTCAGGAATCTTTGTCACAGAATCCTGCTTATTCTCTCTAAGGTGCAATAACAATCTATATTTATTTTCTTCCCTCCATGGTTGTAGTCTCCCCATAGAATGTTAGCTCCGTGAGGGCAGGGATGTTTTCTGCACTCCTAGTCCCTGAAATCCCCATTCCCTGTACTCAGCACGTGGTAGACGTCAATAAATATTTGCTAAACATAGGAGTGAATGACTATTATCCCCAAGTCCATGTAAACACATGTCTCTAGGTAGCACAATTCTTTTCAGTTGATTAGGATCTAAGGATAACCCCAAAACCAGGCACGGTGGCTCACACCAGAATTTTGGGAGGCTGAGTCGGGAGGATTGCTTAAGGTTAGGAGTTCGACACCAGCCTGGGCAGCATAGCAAGACCTCATCTCTACAAACAAAAAATGTAAAATAAAATAATCACCCCCCAAATCATTCTACCATCCCCTGTCGAGCTTCCAGGTGGTAAAGTGGTTAACTAGAGTGAGGAGCCACACTGAAAGTGCCAATCCAGATTCCACTCACCGTGATGGATGGTGCAGGCAGGAGGTAAACAAGAAGAGAAAGGTGCCAGCTCCCTGGTGTTCCATTTTGCCCCCTTGGAGTATCCCAAGGCAAAAGTCAGATGACCAGTTATTGCCTCACTGACAAAGAACCCCAAACAAAAGGCTTTTTAAAGACCCAGAGGGTTGGGGTAAGGAGAAGAGAGGAAGTAGGAATAGAAAGCTAATTAGTCAAAATGGGAACAGTGTCTCAGCAAGGCATCTCTTATGGGCTGAATTGGGTCCCCCTGAAACTCATATGTTGACATCCTAGCCCCCAACATCTCCATATGTGATTGTATTTGGAAAGAGATAATTAAAGCAAAATGAATTTATCCTAATCTAGTATGACAGGTATCTTTATAAGAAGAGATTAGAACACAGACATGCATTGAGGAAAGACCATGAGAAGACATAGGGAGAAGATGGCCATCTTCAAGACAAGGAGCAAGGCCTCACAAGAAAACAACTCTGCCGACACCTTGACCTTGGACTTCTAGAAGCCTCCAGAAGTATGAGAAAATAATATGCTTTTGTTTAAGCTCTCTGTCTCTGGTACTTTGTTATTGCAGCCCTTGCAAACCAGTACAGGTTGAGAATCCCTTATCTAAAATGCTTGGGACCAAAAATATTTCTGATTTCAGACTTTTTTTTTCAGATTTTGTAATATTTGCATTATACTTACTGGTTGAGCATCTCTAATTCAAAACTCCAAAATCCAAAACAGCTCCAATGAGAATTTCTTTTGAACGTCATGTCAGCACTCAGAAAGTTTTGGATCTTGGACCATTTTTGGATTTGGAGTTTAAGGATATCAACCTGGACAGCACCCCAGTAAGGAAGTCTCAGTGGAGGCACCTGGAAAGTGCCTCAACCAAGGCCCCTAATGAGGGTGCCATCTGGGCAGCCATGTAGATGCGCGTATGAACATGGCTGGTGCAGGAGGGCCTGCATCCTTGACCACAACTCCCTCCAGAAAACCACAGTGCACTTGCTGTGCACCAAGTCTGGTGTGGGAGGGCAGCTTTCCCATGAGGCCTCCCAGGCAAAGTCTTGTAGTTGCTTGTGGTGGGACCTAAAAGATCACACATAGGATTTTGACCTAGAATCAGACTCCTCCCTCCTCTTCAAAAAGCATTTCGTAGTGCAGCACACACTGCAAAGGAAGTTCTTCTCTGTAGCTAATTTCAATGCTTTGTGCTGCAACATTACACCATCCTTTTCATGTAATCTTCCATGAAGATGAACTGCTGTTTACAAACATCTTTGTAATATTTCTGGAAGCCCTTGGTCTCTTCTTCCTCGTGGTTAGTCAAGCAGTTCTACTATGGTTTGTTTCAGTTACAATTTTCTTTCTTTTCTTTTTTTTTCCTATCTCTTTCTTTAGGTCTAGTAGAATTTGTTTTATAAAGCTGAGGTCTCTGGTGCTAAGTGCATATATATTTTAAATTGTTATGTCTTCTCATTGGATTTATCCCTCTATCATTATATAATAGCCATCTTTGTCTTTTTCTACTGTTATTAATTTAAAGTCTGTTTTATCTTATATGAGAATGGCTACTCCTGCTTGTTTTGGGCTCCTGTTTGTGTGGAATATTTCCCCCCATCCTTTTACCTTGAGTCTATAGGAGTCTTTGTGAGTTAAGTGGATCTCTTGAAGTCAGCAGATATTATCCATTCTGCCAGTCTGTATCTTTTTAGTGGGATGTTGAGACCATTTACACCCATAGTTAATAATGATATATAAGGTATTACTCCAGTCGTCATACTGGTTGTTATCTGGTTTACTTTGTTTATCTATTTTCTCTATTGTGTTTGTGTTCCATAAAGTCTGTGAACTTTATGATTTCCAGCATTTTTCTACTGGTGTATTTTAACCTTTGTTTCAGTATTTAGGACTCCTTTGACAATTTCTTGTGGAGTCATTCTAGTGATGACAAATTCCCTCAGTGTTTGCTTGTCTGTGAAGAATTTCATGTCTCCTTCATTTGTGAAACTTAGTTTTGCAGGATACAAAATTCTTGGCTGATAGATATTCTGTTTGAGGAGATTGAAGATCGGGCCCCAACCCCTCTGGCTCATAGGGTTTTTTTCGAGAAGTCTGCTGTCCGTCTGATAGGTTTGCCTCCGTAAGTTATTTGATGCTTTTGTCTCATTGCTCTTAAAATTCTCTCCTTCACATTAACTCTGCATAACTATATGATTATATGCCTTGGGGAAGACCTTTTTGCAATAATCTTCTGGGAGTTCTTTGGGCTTCTTGTATCTGTATGTTTAGATCTCCGGCTAGGCCAGAGAAATTTTCCCCCATTATTCCCTCAAACAGGTTTTCCAAACATGTTGCTTTTTCTTTTTCCTCAGGAAAACCCATGATTCTTAGGTTTGGTTGTTTTACATAATCCCACAGTTCTTGGAATTTTGTTCCATTATCTTGATTCTTTTTTTATTATTATTGTTTTCTGATTGGGTTAATTCAAAAGCCTTGTCTTCAAATTCTGAGGTCTTTTCTTCTGCTTGTTCTAGATCATATTAAAAATTTGCAATTTTGTACTTTCCTAAATGCTTCTTTCATTTCAAGAATGTCAGCTTTTTTTTTTTGTTTTGTGTGTTTGGGTTGGTTGTTTGTTTGTTTTAAGGTATCTATATCTTTGGAGAATTTTTCAACCATGTCCCAAATAGTTTTCTTTATTTCTTTATGTTCGTTTTCAATTTTCTCCTGAAGTTCATTGACTAATTTTACCATCAACCTTTTGAATTCTATGTCTGGAATTTCAACAATTTCATTTTTGTTAGGGTTTGTAGCTGAAGAGTTGGTGTGGTCTTTTGAGGGTATTGGAGAATTCTGTTTTTTCAGATTGTCGGAATTATTTTTCGGGTTCCTTCTCATTTGGGTAGACGATTTCTTCTTATTTGAGGTTAGCAGGAGGCTTATGTAGGCACTGTAGGATTTCCCTGGTTATATATAGCCTTGGAGTGGTGAGTTTCTCAACTGTCAGATGTGGCAGCCCTGTGCTGTGTACCTACAGTGGAGTCTCACTCTGTTGCCCAGGCTCTGGAATACAGTGACATGCTCACAGCCACCCCAGCATTGACCTGCTGGGCTCTGGCGATCCTTCTGCCCCAGCCTTCAAAGTAGCTGAAGTGGTTCAAAAAGCTGTGTTAGCTGGCACTCGGGATCAGACCTAGCCCAAAGCTGAGATATTATAACTGATGTGGTTGGCTGTACTGTTGACCTCCAGTCAGGAGGTGGAGCTTGTGGGAGAAAGCTGGCTGTGATGGTGGCTGCAGGGTTTCTTTTGGTGAGTGCTGCTCCAAGTGCCGAGCCAGCCTCGGCTGAGGGCGGGGCTCTGGGGTTTTCCAAAGTTTTCTCTGTTTTGAGCCCTTGGGGTAGTACAGGCAAAAAGAGATAAGGCACCCCAAGTGTGCACTCTTAGCTGCCCCAGAAGGGATTAGGAGGGTATCCCAGGCCAGTGGGTGTATGGCTATGATTTTCTTCTTTTTCTTTTTTATTATAAAAATGTTAGCCGGGCTCGGTGGCTCAGCCTGTAATCCCGCGCCTTGGGAGGCTGAGGTGAGTGGATTGCCTGAGCCCGCGGGTTCGAGACCCGCCTGGGCAACTCGGTGAGACCTCATCTCTACAATAAATCAAAAAATTAGCCGGGT
>CAUYQG010165637.1:0-49340 GCA_963574415.1 Tarsius wallacei
GATCCTTCCGCCTCAGTCTTCCAAGTCTTCCAAGTAGCTGGAACTACAGGCGTGTGCCACCGTGCCCGGCTAATTTTTTGATTTATTGTAGAGATGAGGTCTCGCCAAGTTGCCCAGGCGGGTCTCGAACCCGCGGGCTCAGGCAATCCACTCACCTCGGCCTCCCAAGGCGTGGGATTACAGGCTGAGCCAAGGAGCCCGGCTAGAAGCTAGAACTTTTAAAGAGAATTTGGTGACTGGTGACTAGGGAATGTTGATTGGTTGGAGATGATGTGGAGAGAGGGGGTGTTGAAACTGTTTTCAAGTCACAGAGACGGATTTTGGAAGGAGGGCTCACAAGACTGGTGGAGCCAGCTTCTTGGTATAAGCTGTGGGTCTAAGTGGGCCTCAGGTCCATTAGAGTACAAATTCTAAAAAAAACCCTCAAACACCTTTCTTAAGTTTTATGATTGAGAGGCGATCTATAGAACAAGTCCTGACCATAGGCTACTGACCCTTGAGCAGTAAGCCATTAAAGAGATATGCAGGATGTGAGGTGCCTGGAGATCATGTCCTTCAGCTGATCAAACTTTGGGATGTCATCAAGGAGATTTGTGCAGTCATAGACTTACTGTTTGGGGGAAATACGTTTATCAGCCTGCAGGGCAACTTCTTCTCTACCTTGGGGTTAGGACATGAAGATAATCAATTGTTCTTTATTGAATTGAAAGCAAATTTAGGAATAAAAGATTCGTTAATTCTTAACCATAGCTATACCTTTGCAGGGCTCAGGTCTCTTCTAGTTTTTACCTTGTGGCCCAATATTAATTTTATATGAGTGGTTTTATCTCCAACAACTGAATGCTTGCAGTCAGAAGTACTCCTTTTGACCAGATCAACTGAAACCAATTGGATCCAAATGTCAGCTCACTTGACCTCTAACCTCATGATAATCCAATTTCCACGCTGAATGACACTTTCACCAGCACCATGACAGCTGCTGATTACTATGAGGACAACTGGAAGAAACCATGAAGGGACAAAAGGAACGTGGCACTCCAGTTCTGAGAAGTTCACCACTCATTCCCAGAAAAGACAAGAATATTCCTCCTTTTTAATGTTCAATCCCTTCATTAGAGAAACCCTGTATTTTAATCTCCTCACTTTCCATCCTAAGGAAAGTTCGTTTGCGAGCTACACTCCTGCTTCCTCATTCTATGGCCACAGAATAAAGGTGGTACTGCTTAACACCTATTTTCAGTTTCATATATTGACTTCTTCACCAGATAGGAAAGAACTCCATTTTAAGGACAGAACCATATGAGTTAGTAAGACTTTCTTCCAATGAATACAGCACAAAAAGGAAAAACAAAAACAAACAAAAATATTACAGTGGAGAAACCTGATAAAGGCTACCTCACCCAGGAGATCAAGTTTATCATCAACAGAAATACATAATGTTGAGAGTATGTACCCTTGAAATTATGAGATAAAAATACTTTATTCCTTTTTCTTCCTCCCAAAACCCATAACTGTAGTCAAACCATGGGGGAAAAAAAATCCATACAAATTCCAATTAAAGGATATTCTACCAAATATTCCTTAACACTATCAAGGTCATCAAAAACATAGGAAGTCTGAGATTCTGTCACAGCCAAGAGGAACCTATGGAGCCATGACTAAATATAATGTTGATATCTTGGATGAACTCTTGGAACAGAAAAAGAACATTTGACTAAAAACTAAGGTAATTTATATAAAATATGAACCTTAGTTAATTTTTGGTTTATTAATTACAACAAATTTGCCATATGAAGGATAAGCCATTAATAACTGGTGAAACTGCCGTCATAGGTTTTCTTTAAATCTTAAAATATTTTTTAAAATATTATGCCTACTTAAAAAAAAAGTTTTTCCCACACAAAATACTAATGCTTATTTTCCTTTTTCCCTCCACCTCAATTTTGCCACATGCAGATAGAAGCTAGGTAGAGTTCACAGCTAAAAATAACGTATAGTTTGTTGTGACTCTCTTGCCAACTCAATTTTATAGACTGAATAATTATCCAGTAATTAAAAATCATCTAAAACAAATTGAACTTTAATGTGAATTTAAGGTAAAGAACAAGGATATGAAGTCATTGAAAAATAGTCAAAAGAAGAGAGGGAAGGGCAATACCTCAGCTAACTCAGAGCTGCCACTAGGGGAAAAAAAAAGAAAATCTTTTATATTTCTACTCCTAATTCACTCTTCCCTTATGTACCACTACCTACTGTAGCTTCAACAGGATACAGCATGCTAACTCTCACCATCAAAATCTGAAGGATAGGGATGGGGAGACACCTCTTATTATCAAGGGTGCCTGAATGAAGCATTTTTGTATGCCTAACCCCTAACTGTACCCCCCCATAATACCATAATAAAAAAAAATTAAAAAATAAAATAAAAAATAAAAAAAATAAAAAATAAAACATGCTTGAAAACCAAAAAAAAAAAAAATCTGAAGGATAGAACAGTTGATAGTGACATCATCAAGCAGTTTAAAAAGTAGGCACTCCACCAGCCTTCTACATCAAGTGTGGCTAGATTGATCCCAGACTTCATTTTCCATAGAAAATATATAAGGAAAAGAGGCAATATGGTTACCTCTGGATTCTGTAATCACTCCAAATCTTGAAGGAGACTCCTGTATTTGGGAGAAAAAATAGTCTTCACCACAGTAGATAAAGTCTAAATTATCAATGAAACTGGTCCTTCCAGATATTTATAAATATGAAGCAATGCCAACAGTAATACAATATTCAAGAAATATATAAACAGAAACAACAATTCAAAAGACAAAAGTGAAAGCTAAGCAAGAAAATAGAAAATATAAAAACGCCAGATATTAATAAGTCAAAAAATTTAAGCAGATATTGAATTGATTAAAATAATGGTTGGCAGATCTGAAAAGAAGAAAACAAAAATAATAATGAACCTTCCATATGACCCAGCAATCCCCCTACTGGGAATACACCCGGAGGAACTCAAATCATTCTATTAAAAAGATACCCGCACATGCATGTTTGTTGCAGCTCTGTTCACAATAGCAAAAACATGGAACCAACCATACTGCCCATGGAAGCTGGACTGGATAAAAAAAATGTGTTACATATACACAATGGAATATTATGCAACCATAAAAGAAGGACAAACATATGGACTTCGCAGCAACTTGAATGGATTTAGAGTCTATCATACTGAATGATTTATCATAGAAACACAGAAGAGAGTACCACATATTATCACTCATATGCAGATCTTGAACAATTATTATACTACTATAAGAAAGGAATTGGCAGTAACAGGAAACTGCCGGGGAAAGGGAGGTGGGGTTGGCAGTTGAGGGAAACTGCTAGGGGCAGGAGGGGCACACCTCATCAATATGGGTTCTTGCATAATGAACATTTGTATACTTAATCCTGAATTATACCCCCAAAAAAATTTTTTTAAAGAATGAGAGTTTTTAAAAATAACAAAGTTTTATTGTAAAATAAATAAATGAACAGTCAATACTTAAAAGAATGTACATTGGTTAAAAACAATCATTGTCATTTAGAAAACCAACTCAAACCCTCAGAATATAACAAAAAGAAAAAATAAACCATGAGAAAAGGTAAGACACGGTTGATAGATTTAGGGGAATGATTATCCATATAATAGGACACTGTACCAAGAGAATGAATTAGACGTGCTCAAAGATATTATTAAAAAGATAAAAGAGGGCAAATAAAAATCGTATCTTCACATTGGGAGGTGACAAAAATCGTATCTTCACATTGAAAGAGATCCTCATCTGTACATATCTGGGAATGTATCCACAATTCTAAGAATAAAGGGAGAAATACTTTAAACATCTAGATAGAAAAATAGCTACTTTAAAAAATGACTTTAATTTTTAAGTAAGCCAAAATAAATCAAAAGAAAACAGGATCAAGAGATCAATAATGATCAGAATTAAGATATTAGGAAGCAAAACATGTTGATTGGAGATGGTTAAACTAGAGATTATGATTCTTTTTTGTTTTGTTTTGTTTTGTTTTATTTTTTTGAGTTGGAGTCTCACTCTGTCGCCCAGACTGGAGTGCAGTGGCCGCTCCTGGCCACCACAGCCTCGAACTACTGGGCTCCGGCAATCCTTCCGCCTCAGCCTTCCATGTAGTTGGAACTACAGGTGCGTGCTACCACGCCCAGCTAATTTTTTGATTTATTGTAGAGATGAGGTCTCGCCAAGTTGCCCAGGTGGGTCTCGAACCCGCAGACTCAGGCAATCCACTCACCTCAGCCTCCCAAGGCCCGGGATTACAGGCTGAGCCACTGAGCCCGGCTGAGATTATGAGTCTTTAAAAAGACCATTCAAAGAGAGAGATTGTCTAAGAACCTAAACAATGCAAAAGAAGTGCTGATAGTCAACATTAAGCAAGAGAGGAAGAGCCAACCCAGATACAAAGAGTTTTGTTTAAATAAGAGAATTATGTAAAGCTTCATGACAATAAAATAAAAATCTAAGCAAACTTGATAACTTGCAAGGAAAATATAATAAGATTGAATTCAAGAGTAGTTTAAACATACACACACACACACACACACACAAGAAATCCAGAAATATAAAAACTTCAGGAAGTAAATATACCAACATTTAAATGTTGTTCACTTACAGTGAGATTAAGATGGGAAAGATTACACTTTCCATTTTGTACATCTACATGTTTTTGAAAAACAATTTTCTTTTAATTTGTTTTATTTATAATTAAGAAAATAAAAAGATAACATGCTCCAAACTGTTCACTAAAAGTTCAAAACAAGTTGTATTTTCATATATATATAATAGTATGTGAATTTATATTTACTCTATGAATATAAATTAATGTATTACATGTATCAATATTATACACATATTTATATAATTTTTGGTCTTAATAGACAAATATTTATTTAAAGTGCACACTGTCTATACCTTCAATACATCTGTCATGGGATTCCTACAGGAGATCAAGTACATAATTTGTGGTATCCAGGGCAAAAAAAAAATGGGTGCCTCCCCAGCATCAAACTGGGAGAGACAGAAGCTCCTCCTTCATGCCGGATTAGACACAGACAAGTCAGATCTCAGTGGCAGACTTGACAGGCAGCAGACTGGGTGAGTTGAGATCTGATCCACCCTTCTTTCACAGTAGGCCTGGGGCATCAACCCAAGCTGTGAGCAACCCTATCAGCCTGCATTGAGAGCAGACGGGAGGGGCTAGAGATCAGAATTGAAAGGACATTGGCTTATAGGAACGACCCTAGAGCGAGTTTGGATCCTTGTTTTTATTTATTTATTTATTTATTTGTCTGTTTGTTTTGCTCATTTTTGTTTGTTTTAGTTTTTTTCTCTCTTTTCTGTTTTTTCTCTTAGTTTTTTTATAATATTTTCATGCTTGCTTTGTTTCTGTTATTGTACTGATTTTTTTTCTTTAGACTTCCTGTTTGAGCATGGGAAGACATCAATAGGGTGGTATTTGTTAGTTTGTGTGTTTATATGATTGTATGTTTTAGGGATTTTTTACTCTTTTCTGTCTTTGTATCTCTTTTCATGTGTTAGTTGGTACATCTGTCTGTTTTCCCTCTAACTCTTCTCTATCTCCACCTTCATCTTGCCCCCCTCCTACCCTTATTCATTCTTTTCCTTTTTCTTACCTCATTTTGCTTTCAGGGAGCAAACCTATACCCCACTGCATGGACAGAGAGTAAGGCAGTGGGAGGTGGGTTCCAGGGTGCCCATACACCTGTTGTGGATACTGGGATCTGCAGATAGATTTTTAATCGCAGTTCCCCCCTCAATTAAATCTCAAAACTGCAAAAAGTACAGCCCCCAACCCACAATCCAGCTTCAGAATTGAAGCCAGAGGATCCACCTAAGGAAGAGTAGGAGATTGAGAACACAGAAGCAAAAGCAACCCCGCCATCCCTGAACAACAGAATTAAAGAAGAGGGGGACAAAATTGTGGGGGAGAAAAATCTACACAAGTGAAGAAAAACCAAAAAGAATATGGGTCTCACATAGACCCCTGGGAAGTCCCACACTGAGAAAACAGACTTTGGAGCACAAACAATGAAGAGTCCCAGAATGATTGGTTTCAAACTACCAACCCAGGTATCAAGACATTAATAGAGAGGATAAGTAGAACTGAGGAAAGACAAGAGGAAAGAACAAAGGAGTTGTTTACTGAGATAACAGCAGTAAAGAATACTGTGAATGAAATAAATAACAAACAGATAAGTATGAAAAGCAGAATTAGCCAAGCAGAAGAAAGAATCTCAGAGCTTGAGGACCAAATTATAGAACTAACTCAAAGTGTCAAAAACACAGAAACTAAGCTTAAAAAGATAGAGCAAAACCTTTAAGACATGAGCGATTATTTCAAGAGGTCAAACCTATGGATAATTGAACTACCTGAGGCAGAAACAGAGGCAGAGACCACCCTGGAACAAACATTCCATGAAATTATTCAAGAAAACTTTCCTTACCTCACCAGTGATGCAACCATTCAAGCACAAGAGATTCAGAGAACCCCTGCGAGACAAAAAATGAGAAGACCAACTCCTAGACACACAGTAATTCACCTAAACAAATAGGTACAAAATAAAAAATCCTAAAGACAGCTAGAGAAAAAGGTCAGACTACCTACCGGGGAAGACCAATTAGAATAGCAGCTGAATTATCTACAGAAACACTTCAGGCAAAGAGAGCTTGGAGTCAAATCTTCAAAGTTCTCAAAGATAAACAATTTCAACCAAGAATAACCTACCCAGTTAAGCTTCATCAGTAAGGGAGAATTAAAATCTTTCCCAGACATTCAATTTCTAAGATCTTACGCTGCCTCTAGACAAGCTATACAAGAAACACTTAAGCCGGCCCGGTGGCTCAGCCTGTAATCCCTCACTTGGGGAGGCTGAGGTGAGTGGATTGCCTGAGCCCGCAGGTTTGAGACCCGCCTGGGCAACTTGGCGAGACCTCATCTCTACAATAAATCAAAAATTAGACGGGTGTGGTAGTGCGCGTCTGTAGTTTCAGCTACTTGGAAGGCTGAGGTGGAAGGATCGCCGGAGCCCAGCAGGTTGAGGCTGTGGTGGCCGGGAGCATGCCACTGCCCTCCAGCCTGGGCAACAGAGTGAGACTCAAACTAAAAAAAAAAAAAAAAAAAAGAAAGTATTAAACACAGAGGAAAGGGAAAAAGGAACAACGACGTTCTTCACAAGAGTGCAGGAAAAAGATTGAAAACACATGAATAAACCCAAACATCAAAAGAAAGACAACAAACAGGAACAACAACAACTCTATAAGTACCTCATGACAGGGATAAACTCTCACATTTCAATAATTAGCCTGAATGTGAATGGACTAAATGCACCACTGAAAAGACCTGGAATGGCAAAATGGATAAAATATCATGAGGCAAGAATATATTGTCTCCAAGAGATTCATCTCACCAGAAAGCACATTCACAGACTCAAAGTAAGAGGATGGGAAGCAAAATTTCAGGCGAGTGGGACCCAAAAGAAAGCAGGAGTTGCAATCTTAATATCAGACAAAATACCTTTTAAGCAATTAAAAATTTTAAAAGATACAGAAGGTCACTACATAATGATAAAAGGTTCAATCCATCAACAAGAAATATCCATCCTAAACATATATGTACCCAACATAGGAGCACCAACTTTCATAAAGCAGCTTCTAGCCAAACTTAAAAAAGGCATTGGCTCTGACACTATCATAGCTGGGGACTTTAATACCCCATTCACAACCCTAGACAGATCATCAAGACAAAAAACCAGCAAGGAGATCCGAAACCTCAGTGTGACTCTTGACCAAATGAACTTAATAGCTACTACAGAACACTCCACCCAATGACCACAGAATATACATTCTAGTCATCATCACATGGAACATACTCTAAGATTGACCACATTCTTGACCATAAGTCAACCATAACCAAATTTCATAAGACTGAAATTCTGCCATGCACCTTCTCAAAAAACAGTGGAATAAAAATAAATATCAACAGCAAAAAAGACATGAACACTAAACAGCATGATTCTAAGCAACTTCTGGGTCAACATGGAAATAAAAACAGAGATTAAAAGAAACCCAGAAACAAATGAAAATGAAGAAACATCTTACCCAAACCTCTGAGATGCCATGAAATCAGTAGTAAGAGGGGAATTCAGATCTCTAAAAACACACATGAAGAAAATGGAAAGAGCACAAATAAACAGCCTAACAAGTCACCTAAGGAAGCTGGAAAAGCAAGACCACCAAAACTCTAGCTTCAGCAGAAGAATCCATATCACCAAAATAAAAGCCCAAATCCAGGACATGGAAGACAAAAAGATAATACAAAAAAACTATGAAACAAAAAACTGGTTCTTGGAAAGGATAAACAAGATTGACAGTACTCTAGTTAGACTCATGAAGAAAAAGACAGAAAAGGCCCAAATAAGCACAATCAGAAACACATAAGATGAAGTCACAACTGACCCTGAGGAAATACAAAAGATTATCAGAGACTACTAGGTACACTTGTATGGACACAAACTTGAAAACCTAAAGGAAATGGAGAACTTTCTGACATCACACAACCTCTCCAGGTTGAAACAAGAAGAGATTGAGACCCTAAATAGACCAATAACAATCCAGGAAATTGATTATGTCATAAGAAAACTATCTACAAAAAAAAAAAACCCTGGACAAGATGGCTTTCCAGCAGAATTCTACAAAACATACAAGGAGAAACATACCAATCCTATTTAAAGTATTTCAGGTGATTGAGAAAGATAGAACTCTCCCCAAATCATTATGAAACTAACATCTCATTGATACCCAAGTCAGGTAAAGATCCAACAAAGAAAAAGAACTGCAGGCCAATATCCTTGATTAACACAGATGCTAAAATTCTCAACAAGATCCTAGCAAATCAAATTTAAAAACACATATCAAAAATCATCCTCCATCACCAAGTAGGCTTCATCCCTGGGATGCAAACTTGGTTCAACATTCATAAGACCATAAATGTAATTAAATACATCAACAGACATAAAAATAAAAACCACAAGATTATATCATTAGATGCAGAAAAAGCTTTTGATAAAATCCAGCATCTCTTCTTGATAAAAACCCTCGAACATCTAGGCATAGATGGAACATACCTCAAAATAGTAAGAGCAATCTATGAGAAATCCATGGCCAGCATACTGCTAAACAGACAGAAATTGGAACAATTTCCCCAGAAAACTAGAACAAGACAAGGGTGCCCACTCTCACCCCTCCTGTTCACCATAGTTTAGGAAGTTCTAACTAGAGCAATCTGAGAAGAGAAGGCAATCAGGTGTATCCAAATAAGAAAAGAGGAAATCAAGTTCTACCTCTTTGCAGATGACATGATTCTATACCTTGAAAACCCAAGATAATCTGTCAAAAACCTCCTTGCACTAATAAAGGAATTTGGCAAAGTCTCAGGGTATAAAATAAATGTGCATAAGACAATTGCATTTCTATACACCAATAATAAACAACAGAACCCAAATAAAAAGCACAATTCCATTCACAATAGCCACAAAAAAAAGATGAAATACCTTGGCATCTTCCTAACCAGAGAGACGTGAAAAACCTTTACAATGAAAACTACAAAATACTGCTCAAAGAAATCAAAGATGACACAAACAAGTGGAAAAATATTACATGCTCATGGATTGGAAGAATCAACATTGTTAAGATGTTCATTCTACCTAAGGCAATCTACAGATTTAACGTAATACCCATCAAATTACCAGCAACATTCTTCTCAGACCTAGTAACAACAATACAGGAATTCATATGGAAACATAAATGACCACGAATAGCAGCCAAAACAATCCTCAGCAAAAAAAAAAAAAAGAAAAAAAAAGCAGGAGGTATCACACTCTCAAACTTTAAACTTTATTATAAAACTAGAATAATCAAAATAGCCTGGCATTGGTACAAGAACAGGCATATAGACCAATGGAATAGAATTGAGATTCCAGAAGCAAAACCTCAATTTCTGAACCAACTCATCTTCTTAAAAGCCTCCAACACCAACCAATGAGGAGAGGAGAACCTATTCAGTAAATGGTGCCGGAAAACTGTGTACCACATGCAGAAGATTGAAACAGGAGCCCTACCTATCCCCATACCCAACCTCAAACTATATGAACCTTAGAAAATGCAGGAAACACTCTTACAGAAATTGAAACTGGTAACCAATTCCTGATCAAAACCCCAAGTACCCATGCCATAAGAGATAAGATAGACAAGTGGGACCTCATCAAACTGATAAGCTTCTGCAATGCCAAAGAAACCATCAAGAGAGCAGGGAGACAGCCCACAGACTGGGAAAAAATATTTTCCAACTCTATATCTAACAAAGGCCTAACATCTAGGATCTAGAAGGAACTCAAAACGTGCTAAAAAGAATAAAACAAACAGCCCCATTACAACGTGGGCAAAAGATATGAATAGACACTTCGCAAAAGAAGACATACGAGCAGCCAACAGATACATGAAAAAATGTTCAGCCTCACTAGTCATCAAAGAAATGCAAATCAAAACTACACTGGGATACCACCTAACTTGTCAGAATGACCATCATCAATAACAAAAATAACAGATGCTGGAGAGGATATGGCAAAAAGGGAGCACTTCTACACTGTTGGTGGGAATGTAAACTAGTACAGCCTCTGTACTAGTACAGTGTGGCAATTCCTAAAAGTTCTAAAAATCGACCTTCTATATGACCTTGCAATCTCCCTACTGGGAATATACCCAGAAGAACTCACATCACTCTATAAAATTGATACCTGCACACATATGTTTATCGCAACATTGTTCACAATAGCAAGAACATGGAACCAACCATGCTGTCCATCAAAAGAGGACTGGAGGAAAAAAATGTAGTACATATACACAATGGAATATTACTCAGCAATAAAGAACAAAATCATGAACTTCACAGCAACCTGGATTGACTTAATCTATAATACTGAGCAGTCTATAATACTGAGTGCTCTTTCACAGAAACAAAGAACTGAATATCATATGTTCTCACTCATAAGTGGACCTTGAACAACTATCGTAATACTATAAGAAAAGAATTGACAGTAGCGGGAAACTATGGGGGCGTGGAGAACTGGGGAGGTGGAATTTGCGGCAGTGGAAAACTGCCTGGGGAAGGAGGGACATACCTCATCAACAAGGGTACCTGCGTAATGAATATTTGTATACCTAATCCTGAATTGTACCCCACAATTTTAAAATAATTTTTTTAAAAAAGAATTTAAGACATCAGAGTGTTAAATCAAAAACAGGGGCCTTCTGAGCAAGAAACCCTGTGTCACTGCATGGGTCACTCACACACCCTTGAAGGTGTCCTTGTTTCTGCTGAGCAATATTTCAAGACTCAGTTCAAATAGCAACTTTTCAAATAACCCTCTAGTTTGGAATAAATTACTCCCTCCTCTGATAGGGGTGAAATGTAGCCCGTTCTGTTTTGAGTTATGAATAGTTGTGAACATGAATGCTATCCTCTCTCTACCACAGATTTTAAAGTGGAGGCTTTCATCTGAAGCATCTGTGTACTCACATGGCACTTGGCAAAGTGCCTTACACAAAACATGGGCTGAAAAATGTTGATCAACAGTAAGTGTCAAGAATCATTGGTTTGATCAAATAAACACCAAAAGGCTCTAAGAACGTCTTGATTCAAAAGAGTAAGACCTAAATTCCAAATTTCCCATTGACTGAAATATAATTTTAAATAATTAATTTATGCTTATTCAGTTGCAAAATCTTCAGTGTAAGATAACTGCTTTACAGGGCTGACAGTAGGCACTTAATATATCTACTAAATAAAGAAAAAAAATTAAGTACCAGAAAGCATTTTATAAACTAAAAAATGATTTCCAAACCCATGTCTCTAGCAGTTATTTTCAAACAAAGGAAGTTTCTATCACAAAATTCTCCAGAATTTTTCTGCAAGACTTTATCACACATTATTTCTTTAAAATAATACTTATGGATAACAATAGCACGGCACTTTTTTCTATCACAGTTTCAATCAGAAATGTAGGTTGCTCAGTATTTATTAAGGTACGTAATTGTAGATAAAATTTACTCTACCCATTTCAAATGAAATTTGTTTTTCCTTGTTGGGCTTTATTATTATTATATTTTTTGAGTTGGAGTCTCACTCTGTTGCCCAGGCTGGAGTGCAATGACACACTCACGGCTACCACATCCTCGACCTTCTGTCTTAGGCAATTCTTCTGCCTCAGCCTTTCAGGTACCTGGAACTACAGATGCACGTCACCACGCCTGGCTAATTTTTGTGATTTATTGTAGAGATGAGGTCTCACCAATTTGCCCAGGCTGGTCTCAAACCCCGGGGCTCAAGCAATCCTCTACCTTGGCCTCCCAAAGTGCTGGGATTGCAGGTTTGAGCCATTGCACTCAGCCAGCTAGGCCCATTCTTTGTAGAATTTCAATTTGCAAAAACTTAAGACTTGGAAGAAACTACTGCATCAGTCATTTGTGGTCTCTTCCTACTTTTTGGGAGAGGGAGAGGTTCTCACTGTTTCTCAGGCTGGAGGGCATTGACACAATCATGGCTCACTGCAGCCTTGACCTCCTGGGCTCAGGTAGTCCTTCTGTCTCAGTCTCCCAAGTAGCTGGGACTACATGTGTGTGCCACCATGCCCGGCTAATATTTTTCTTGATTTTTTGTAGGTCTCGTTATATCGCCCAGGCTGGTTTCGAACTCCTGTGCTCAAGCAATCCTCCCCTTTCAGCCTCCCAAAGTGCTGGCCTGTCTCTTCCTAAAGTTCAGAATACCAGAATATGAAGAATGGCTACAGCTAGACTGTGTATAATCTTCACATCCAACACTTTCCAAGCAGAGAGTGGAGGCTGCATTTCTCAGTGCAGTTTAATGAATTGTCAATCTCAGAATAAAAATACCAACAAGGAGCCTGGGAGTTCAAGACCAGCCTGCGCAACATAACAAGATTCCCCATCTCTACAGGAAAAAAAAAAAAAAATTAGCCAGGCTTGGTGGCATGTGCATGTAGTCCCAGGTACCCAGAAGGCTGAGGTGAGAGGAGTGCTTGAGCCTAGGAGTTGGAGGCTGTGGTGAGCTATGATTGCACCACTGCAGGATTCTAGCCAGAGCAACAGGGTAAGATCCTGCCTTCGTTTTAAAAAAAGCAGAGGGTGGGAAAGGGGAGGAGGGAGGGAGTGAAAGGTAGGGAAAGGTGAGGGGGGAAGGGGTGGGAGGTGGGTAGGGGTGGGTGGTGGGAGGAGGAGTAATGGACCTAGCCTATAAATCCCCCCAACAACTCAGTCACGGTGGCTAATGCCTGTAATCCCAATACTTTTGAAGACGGAGGCAAGAGGATTGCCTGGGCCCAGGGGTTCGAAACCAGCCTAGGCAACTTGGTGAGACCTGTCTCTACAATAAATCAAAAAATTAGCAGGGTGTGGTGGCACGTGCCTGTAGTTCCAGTTACTTGGAAGGCTTAGGCAGAAGGATCCTCTGAGCCCAGTGGGCAGTAGCTGCGGTGGCTGCAAATGTGCCACTGCACTCCAGCCTGGGCCACAGAGTAAGACTGACTTAAAAAAAAAAAAAAATCCCATCAACAGGAATATTACCTGCACATGTTAGGGACCCCGTGTAGACCTAGTGAGCTGGCAGAGCACTGGGTTTAACAGCACCAGTGTCACAGGCTCACTGCAGGTCCTCAAGAGTAAGAAAGAGTAGCCCTGTCCGCCCCAGGAAACTGTCCTTGGCTTTTCTTTAGCTTTGCAGGCACCAGCTCTATGGTGCCTTTACATGACTCCCCACAGAGAACTCGGGTTGACTCCCACCAGCTCCTTCCACCAGCCTCCAAAATCATGATGAACGCAAAAGTCGATAAGCAAATCATGATGAAAGCAAAAGTCAATAAGACGGCAAACTTGGCTTGAGAACCTTGCCAGTCACTGTATTTTTTTTCTCCTCCTGGTTGGCATCTTCATTTACGTCAGTTCCACCAAATATGATTCCAAAAGGAATTCGAAGACCGTGCAGAAGTCTGCCTCCTCTGGAGAGGTGCAGAGCCAAGGCTGCCTCTCAGTTCTCGGCCGGGACGAGGTTGGCAGTCTCAGATGGGCTGTGTCTTGCCGCCTCCAGATGGGTCCGTACATGCTGGGCCGAGACGACGTTGCCCATGGTTGGCGGCAGCACTGCCAGGAACAGGAGCCGCAGGTCGCCGCCATCGCCGCCCCCGCACCCCCGCCCCAAGCAGGCACCGGGACGCAAGTGAAATTAATAAAGAATATGAGGTAGCTCATGGAACTTCCAGGAGGTTCATGGAACTAAGATTGTGTGCTACGCAGTCAGGAATAGTGCAGCCAGAAACATCATATCCAGAAAAAATGCACGGGAGTGTTGTAGCAAAACATTCTTTTTTGTTTGTTTTTGAGTTGGAGTCTCACTTCATCGCCCAGGCTGGAGTACAGTGGCACGCTCACAGCCACCCCAGCTTCGAACTGCTAGCCTCCATAGATCCTTCCACTTCAGCCTTCCAAGTAGCTGGAACTACAGGCCCGCGCTACCATGCCTGGCTAATTTTTTGATTTATTATAGAGATAAAGTCTTGCCAAGTTGCCCAAGCTGTTCTCCCACCCGTGGGCTCAGGCAGTACCCTCACCTCAGCCTCTCAAAGTGCTGGGATTACAGGTTTGGACCACCGCGCCCAGCCAATCTTCTTGCCATAGTCTCCTTTTCTGCACCAGTAATGCTAAGGCTCACACCCCAGAGCTACTCCTGACCATTTAACTCTCTCTCCAGTCAGAAGCTATGATCAGTTGGAGTATTGTTGTGGCCTTCTCAGGGGGCGTAAGATGTCTATTGGTGTAGCTCCTTGATGGAATCACAGTCACAAACAAGTCTGACTGCAAGAAAGTCTAGAAACACTAGTGAAAAATTCAAACTCTTGGCCCCTATTCTCAGAGATTCTAATTCAGCTAGACGTTTGAGAAGTCTAGGGTCTATTTTGTTAGGAGGGATTCCGTGCAATCCTATGAAAGCCAGTCTGGCCCAGCATATATCTGGAGACCACAGCTAAGGCATTGCATCAGTGAATATCATTTGCATGGTTGAAATTTCAAGTGTGACAAAATAACAAAAATAAAAGCCTGCCTATATCACTTTCCTCCATAAAACCCTCTAGTGTTTTTCTAATACCATTTAGTAATGTTCAAACACTAATTTGATATATTAAAAAAGCACAGAGGCTTCCTCTGCCTCACTTACTAACCATTACTGCCACCCATTCAACATTCCAACCACATCGAACTGAAGGAATTAACCGAAGGAAACAAATATTCTAATGCCTCCATGGCTTTCTTCATTTGCTTCCTGTTACTTCCTTGCCTGGTATTATCTTTTTCTCTTATAACATTATCAAATGCCTGCTCACAAGTTCAAACATCAACTGCTCTATGAAGCAATTCATGATTCATCAACATCATTTACTCATTTGTGGTATCTTCATAACTACTACATGTGTGTATTATAGTATCAATGGCATCGCAATTAGATTTTACAGGTTGGCTTCCTTTCTGACCTGCCAGTATTTGTACTACTATTCAACACTTACTGTGTATAGCTCAATGACTAGCACATAATAGGTACTCACAAATGTTAGGTGAATGAATCCGTGAATGCTATTTATCTAACCTAAGATATACTAAACCATTTTATAATCCATGTCATGAGTCAGCTTCCTGGAAACAGACTCTAAGATGGAGGTTTGCATGCAAGAGGTTGATTCCTAATGCTCTTGAAATCAGCATTTGTAAAGGGGTGAGCAAAGCAGCCCTGGGCAGAAGGGAAGTTGAATTGTAATGTAGTCTTAACAAAGGTTCTAGTCAAGCCCACAGGATAATTGTACAATGAGGAAAAAAACGCAGACATATTCCCCCAACTCATATTGGCCAAACACTGATGTGGGATGTCCTCTTGAAAAGTGCACAATGGTAGCCCAGGGAGGTCCTTTTAGTCATGAGAAATTTTCTGCTGTTAGTTCTCAGTAGCCAGTACTCCCCTCAGCTGGGTAAATGTGTACTTCCTTTAAAACTAGTATCTGGGTGGTGGTCACTAAATGGCTCATGCATTAAACTGTATTAAGTTAAAACATAGTCTTTACAACAAACTTATGTAATTTCAATCTTTAATTTACGTCTCTATAAAACAGTAATAGAGTTTTCATTAATACCCGCCAACCCTTCTTGAATACATATTTTGTTCTTCTTGTCTTTTTTTTTTTTTACATTACATGCTAATGCCTCTTATTTTCCAAGAGCAACTGTTCTCTATCCTTTCTTCTATGATCTGCAGCTTTTCATCCTCCCTTGTCCTTCCACTCTGTCACCACACCAGCCTCTCTCACCCTATTTATACCTCTGATCTTTGATTCTGCATCACTAAACTCCAGATACAGCCTGATCAAGCTAGAATTTCCTTTGGAGCATTGAGGAGTTAAGCTGCAAAGACAAAGAAATATTTTCATGAGGTGGAGAAGTAGAAAGACTGGTTGAACTCGCATTTTTTAAACTCATAGTATTCTTAAGTTGCAGCTAGTGACTGTACCTCTTTTTTACTGGTTTTCTCTTTCGGGAAGAAAACCCTTAATGTATTTCCATTTCCTAGTTTGTGTGTCCTCTGTTTAGTCCCCCAAAACTACCAGTCCAGAAAACCACTCTAAACAGAAAATCGGCACAGAAATAGTGTCTCATCAAAAACGAACCAACAACAGTAACAACCTTCTGTGCTGTCACTTCTGAAAGTCACAGTTGTTTTGTTTCATAAGGAAAAACAACAGATGCTGGATAATTGGTATTAAAACACCAATGTATGTGATGCAGGGGAAGAAAAAGAATGTTCATATTTTAAAAGACACATGTTGAATCAGTGTTCTGTATTCAAAGGTGGTATCATGTGTGGAGTTGTGGAGATTGTTTGGTCTCTCTGTAGATAAAGTCTGTTTGAGAAGAAGTGAGTTACGCAGAAATAGCATTTCAATTTAGTAGGAATGCATATTCTCCCTGACACTATATTTCCTCGGTTTATGTATGACAGCGAGCAGCACATTCGATTCTTGATCTTAGTTAACACCAAGATGATGCCATGGACAGGGGGATGCCTCAAGTCCTACTTCTTTCAAGAACTATTTCTCTGGGTATGTCAATCACTCTACATTTCTACTTGCCTTGAAAAGTGAAATGAATTAAAGTAAATTCATTCTAAGTGTATTAAATACTATAAAATCACTACTTGAAAGCGTATTCTGATTGGGGAAAGGAATAAGGAGAAGCTTTTGTAACTGAGGGGGAGGAAAATTTTCCCCCATTGCACAATTTTTCTTTCAACCCAATTTTACCTTTGGCACAGTTTTATCTACTGCATGTTTATACTCTAAATATGATCTCAGAATTGGTTATTATATTTCAGGGAAAGTTAAGCTTGGAACTTCCCAAAGGTTCCAAGATGGTAGGTAGGCTTTATTGCTGTTCTATACACACACTGAATCACAGATACTTACTACGTTATTAGAACATGATTCCTTTATACCAGTTATAGAATTCCTTTTTGCATCAATTTCATTCATCCTCACTAAAATTCAGATAGTTTTGTCTATTTTTTTTTTCTCTGAGTCCCCATGGTGGCCTGTGGTTACTCCTAAAAAGCTTACTGGTTACCATATTAGCTGGATTTCTGCCATCTCTGGGAGGTTAAGGCATTAGGAGTAAAGTACAACCCAATAAATGGTATAACAATGGCAAACACTGTGATGGGTCTTTTTATCCAGACATCACTGCTCTGGCTATTCCATAATATTTGAGAAAGTATTTTGCCCCCTACCATTCCTACTGTTTGGGAAATTCATTTTGATAGTATTTTCTGATTTTCAAAAAAAAATATCATTCTGTATGTCTAGTTTTCTTAATATTGTACAGGTAATAGAGAAATCTTGGTGTTTTTGCCCCTGTGAATTTTTTTTTAAACCTCTATAACATTAAGTGAGTTTAGGATCTAATTTTTCTACTTTTCCAAAAATGTGAATGATAGATTCTAGTTTCAGAGGACATAAATTTTTAAGAATTTAATTTTTTTCAATCTCTTGTACTGTTAATTGAAATAATTGGAATTCTGCTTTCAGTGTATAGACTTTAGGTTAGCATTTAATATTGTTTTTAATTGTCTAGCCTCTATCATTGCTAAATTGGAACTTGCAAAATCATTGACTTGGTATTTCAACATCAACATAGGATTGTTATTATTCTCAGTATTCCCTATCCAGGCAAAGAGTAGGAGATTCAGTTAGCATAATCTAAATATAAAAATTTTTTTGAGACATTGCCTAATCTTAATTTCAAATGAAACTAAAACCTACAAATTGTATTGAACACCTAATATATACTAAGGGTCTGGGTTACATAGCATAAAGTACTTGCAGATAGAACCATGACTTTTTTTTTTCTTCCTTTTTTTTTAATTAATATAATCAGTATTTTTTTATTATCATATTGTGGGGTACAGTTAAGGATTAGGTATACAAATATGCTTTGTTCAGACACTCTTGGTGATAAGAGGTGTCTCCCCGTTCCCAGACAGATATTGAGTACCGTTAATCCCATCCCCCCTCCCCTCCCCTTCCCATAATTTCCCACCACTGTCAGTCATTTTCTTATAGTATTACGTTCACTATATGAGTGAGAACATGTGATACTCCGCTCTTTGTTTCTGTGAGAGGTCACTCAGTATTATAGATTCTAGTTCCATCCAAGTTGCTGCGAAATCCATGATTTTCCAAGATTTTGCTCTTTCTTATGGCTGCGTAGTATTCCATTGTGTATATGTACCACATTTTTTTAATCCAGTCCTCTTTTGATGGACAACATGGTTGCTTCCATGTTCTTGCTATTTTGAACAATGCTGCGATAAACATACGTGTGCAGGTATCTTTTTTATAGAGTGATTTGAGTTCTTCAGGGTATATTCCCAGTAGGGGGATTGCAGGGTCATATGGGAGGTTGATATTTAGGGCTTTTAGAAATCGCCATACTGTTTTCAGCAGAGGTTGCACTAGTTTACACTCCCACCAACAGTGTAGAAGTGTTCCCTTTTCACCACACCCTCTCCAGCAACTGTTATTTTTTGAGTTATTGATAATTGCCATTCTGACTGGAGTTAAGCTCTAAACACCAACCTCCCATATGACCCCGCGATCCTCCTGAGGTTTTATCTGAGCCTAACTTACCTGGGAAAAGGGAGACACAAAACCTTAGCCACTTCCAGCTATCTTACCCCACCTAAGCAGTGGAGAGGAGGAAACTGAGAAAAACACTTGAAGTTCAGAGCCCGGGAGCACAGGCTTGCAAAAGACTGGAACCTCTTTATAAGGCTGTAGAATGCTTCCCTTCCCCCATCTTACCATTACATCACTAAAGGCCCATTCACAATAGTTGTTTTTACCCAGTGCATCCTAGCCACCTTTCAAAAAAAAATTACAAAGTATATTTACAGGCAATAACACAGTTTGAGGAGACCGAACAATTACCTTTAAGTGGTTCTGGGAATATGGGGACACTTCGGTGACTCTATGAAGGAGACTTGTATAGGAGTCTTGTCAACTATGTCCATAGAACGTCTCAGAAAAGAGGGTGATCAGTGTGAGCTATGCTAGTGCCTACCTACTCCTCTTGATGATGCTTTTGAAAGTCCTGCCAAAGAATCAATCACTGATTCCATGAGCTGAGCACCAAAAGAAGAAGTTGGGTTGTGTGTAGGGGCCATGCTTTATGGATATTAAAAATTGATATTTTTAAACACTAAGTTCATCCTCAGCATGGCAAAATCATCCCACCAATATTGGGACATATGCTTATGGAGTGGAATTGAAAGAGATGTGGGCTAAGAATAGACCTAACATTTAATCTCTTACATGACTTTATTCTTTTCATTTCTTATATAAGTATTGAATATATAAGAATTATATATGTAACTGTGTTAAGAAATAGGTACGGTAGGTCTCCATTTAACATTGTTGATAGGTTCTTGGAAACTGTAAATTTAAGTAAAAGGAAAAAGATGTACAGCCGGCCATTCAATTTTCTTTTGTTATAATGTTGATGAGAAAAAAAAAAAGTATTGATTCCATTATACATCACTTTACTTAAAGTTGTAGTTTCCAGAAAAGTATCATTAAGTGAGGACTTACTCAAAGAAAGAAACATTTTTCAATGGAATTTTTTTAAAAGGTAGCTTTTCCTCTAAGTAGGCTTGTTTAAGTAAATACAATGCATTGTACTTGATAAAAGAGGTCTTTAAACATAAATAACAAAAGTTTCAGAATTTTTCCTTTCAAATCATGCTTTGGCTTTTGTAAATAAATGATTTGGTGAATTAAAAATGATAATAAAGGCAAATAATTAAAAATTTTGCTTATAAACTTAAAAACTTACATGAAAAGAACATTTCATGAAAGATACAATTAATAATTCTCACTCCAGAAAAAAATATATATTATAAATTTTAACTCTGTATTGCTTAAAGAAACTGAATTCCTAATTGAAAGTCAATTTATTGGTAAATTCTACAAAATACTTAAGGAAAAATAATACTAATACTACAAAAGCTCTTCTAGAAAATGAAAAAGGGAATACTTTCCAACTAATTTTAGGAGGCTAGCATTGCCTTGATACAAAACCAAACAGATATTATAAAAACATAAATCTGCAGGTCAATGTCCTTCATAAACATTTATGCAAAAATCATAAACAAATCTCAAATAAAATACAGAAACATATAAGAAAAATAAAACATCATGACCCAGTGAGGTTTATCCTAGGAACTCAAAGTTGGTTAACATTTAAAAAGCAATATAACTCACCAGTTAACAAAGTGAAGAAGAAAAAAATATGTATAAAATCTTTTTAATATATACAGAAAAGCATTGGATTAAATTCAACATGCTAAAAACTGACATAAATAAATAAATAAATAAATAATTAAAAGCAGCAAACTAGGGGACAAGGGCTTTTAGAATTAGCTGTTCTCTTTTTTATGGCTGCGTAGTATTCCATCGTGTACATGTACCACATTTTTTTAATCCACAATAGCAAGAACCTGGAAGCAACCATGTTGTCCATCAAAAGAGTGTAGAGAACTTTGACTGGCCAAAGTTCAAAGTGAAGTTATGTGACAGGGAGATGAAGAAGTTACATTCTTGTGTTGATCCCATTCCTCTGTAGAAGTCTTCAGAACAGTTGGTGTCAGCTGTTTTACTGGAACTCAGGGTCTGAAAAACATCTTAGGCAAGCCTTAGATACATATCTTGTAGGCTGACATCCAGATTTTCTGCCACAAAATACTTATTTTGTCCAAAGATTGGTGCTGTGAGCAGTTTTGTTGTGTTATCATGAACATGCTTTATATTCTTCTCTAGCTCAGTTATTGGCCTCTCTTTTTTTTCTTCTTGCTAATAAGCATTTATGTATAGCCGAATTTAATCCCATACCAAAGTGTAGAGATTTGGGTTTGGAAAGAGAATGTGAAACAGTCTCTAAGGGTTGACAAGAATTGCACGCTAAGTTCTGGAGAGAAATATACGTGAGCACTAACCAGGCTGTGTTTTGGCCTACTTTCTTGTAGTCATGTAGTACTAGATATTGACCTTCTGCATCTCCACTGTTTCTGTGGAGAGGATGTCTGACATTAGGGTCAAAAGACTGCTTAAGAATTGATTTGTATCTCAGGGCAGCACGGTTGGTTCCATGTTTTCACTATTGTGAATAATGCTGCAATAAACATGTGTGTGCAGGTATCTTTTCCACAGAGTGATTTGAGTTCTTCCAGGTATATTCCCAGTAGGGGGATTGCGGGGTCATATGGAAGGTTGATTTTTAGATCTTTTAAGAATCACCAAACTGTTTTTCACAGAGGTTGTACAAGTTTACAAGCCCACCATCAGTGTAGAAGTGTTCCCTTTTCCATGCATCCTATCTAACCCTGAATTGTACCCCACTTCTTTAAAATTAAAAATTAAAAAAAATTGACTTGTATATCCATTGTTCCTATAGACAGGATCTCTGACATGAGAATCACAAGGCTTTTTGCCATCCATAGTCTGAATTCTTTGTCATCAAGGGCAGGCGGTTCTGGATGGTTTCCATTGCTTGCGGTATGGGAGGACCTTAGGGGGTGACCTCTTATTAAGGCTTTGGGGACTGTTGATAGCCTTCGCTGGTTCTTCCTCATCTGTGAGGACCAACTCTTCTCTTTTTCTTATTGTGGCCATTCTGATATTTTTTTAGTTAGGTATGTTTGGTATCATTGGGATAACCTTTAGTGGGACTTAGTTTTTCATTTTTATGTTTATCCCAAAGAGGGCTCCTCTTCTGTGCAAACACCTTTCCCTAAGGGTGGTTGTCTGTGAAAGCCTGACCACTGTTGGTCCTGCTGCTCTTCTGAGTCTGGCTGCCCTAGTGCCTTTTCTGTTGTACAAAAGAGTCCACACAGGGAGAGAGGGGTGCTGGGACCATGGTCGCTTTCACTCCACTGCCCACTGCCTCAGTTTCCCCTCTCCTGCTCAGAACTCAAAGTGACTTTCCCTACCAAGTCTTTTCCACAGGACAGGAACAGCTGGTTTGTGTTCCATCCTCTTTCCCCATGGGGATTGGAATGGGGATGGGCTTCCTGGCTGCTGTGGCAGCACCACAAGAATGACTTGGGAGGCAGAGGCCAGAGGATTTCTTGAGCCCAGGGGCTCCAGACCAGCCTGGGCAACCTGACCAGACCTCCTCTCTACAATAAATCAAAAAATTAACTGGGCCTGCTGGCATGGGTCTGCTGACATGGGCCTGCAGTTCCAGCTAACTGGAAAGCTGAGGAAGAAAGATCTCCTGAACCCAGCAGGTTGAGTTTACAGTGGCCACGGGAATGCCAGTACTGCAGTCTGGGGAACAGAGTGAGATTCCAACACACACACACACACACACACAAACACACACAGAATGGCTCATGACAGTTGTTCAAAAGCACTCTCCCAGGGAGACAGGGGCCACCAAGAACTTGTCCTAATGTCCTTTTCCCTGCTAATGACTGATCTCCATTTAGAACTCAAAAGAAGCAGAGTGAGATTCCAACACACACACACACACACACACACACACACACAGACAGAATGGCGCAGGACAGTTGTCCAAAAGCACTCTCCCAGGGAGACAGGGGCTACCAGGAGCTCCTCCTAACTTCCCCTCCCCTGCTTATGGCTGCTCTACATTCAGAATGCAAAAGCAGCAGAATCGACTATAGCTGGCTCCAAACTGGGGCCTGCCCTTGGGAAGAATGAAGCTGGTAGGGGATGTTTCCCAGCCTGTGACCTGGCCACCAAGCTACCTATGGGAATGAGCCCTCAGAGATTGATTAGCATTCAGAGCTTGGATGGGTTCCTGGCTCCATGTGAGTTCTGGCAGCATGCATGCCACTGTACCTGTCTAGGCCACCACCTGCGTGGGACTGGAGTCCCTTGGGACTTGGGTTTACAGTGGCATATCAGACCATAACAGTAGCAAGCCCCAGTTCCACCCTCTCCCCCGCCTTCCTCCTCTCCCAGGACTGCAATTCCAAGGGATGGGGATGGGGCCTCCAGATGCCTGCCTGTTTTCTTCCTCACTCTCTGGGTGCCCCAAGAGTCCTCTGTGGGATGTGGGGTGCATCCTCCATCTCAGCCTGCTCAAACTCCTACTGCTGGCCCTCCTCCTTGGTCTGCTCTGTAAGAGAAGTGCCAGTCACTGCTTCCAGGTGGCCATCTTGGATCTTACCCGTTTCCCAACCAATATTTCTTTATCTTGATGCATCAAGTGCCAAAATATAATTTTAAAATCTATAAGTGCAAGGCTAGGAAAAAATTAGATTCAGTTAACAGATTGTGTCTTCTCCCTAAGACATTATTCTTTCGGTGAAGAGCAAGAAAGAAACCTTTACAAAATCACGCTTTAAGTTGAGAAATTACTCCATTTAACTGTGACTTCAATGAACTCCAGCCTGTTTGAACTGCATTTTCTAAAGATTTGGGGTCAAATTTCCTACATTATTTTTTCTTCATAGTGCTTTTCTGTGACTATATTTCCTTGCTTTTTAATATCATTTCAGATTCTGAGCTTGAGTATTTGAAACTGGCATCTAGAATGTTAGGTTGCTAAGAAATCATTTTCTAGGTTAAAAATCAGAAAACCAAGGCTCTGTGTGTACAACTGTTACTGATTGTGCAGGACTTTGCGGAAACCATTTATACATTCTGAACACCCATTTGTTCAGTAAAATGAACCTTTCTTTTCAACCTCACTGCTAAAGGATCAAATATAAAAGTTTATTGTAATGCAGGAAATTAAAGAAAGTTACTAGTAAGAAGAGAAAAAATTGGTTTGAAAAATTCTAAGATCATTTTATTTATAGCACTGTGAACCATATACCCCCAAAGCCTTCTTCTGTGTTTTTGTTTAATAGCTTTGTCAAGATATAACTTACATATCACAGTCTCTTCATCTACCCTAACCCTGGGAAACCACAATCTATTTTCTGTCTTTTTAGATTTGCCTCTTTTGAACATTTCTTATTAATAGAATCATACGATATTTGGTCCCTTGTGGGTACTTTTATATGGCTTCTTTTGCATACCATAATGTTTTCAAATTTCATGTATTGTAGCATGTTCTTCTTTTCTGTTTATCACTGAGTACCATTTCATACTATTAATATATCATGCTTATTCATTTATCATTTGATAGTAATTTGGGTTGTTTCCAATTTTGGCTATTGTGAATAATGCTGCTAATTTTTCTTGGGCAAATATCTAGCAGTGGAATTTCTAGATAGTATGGTAAATCTATGTTTGACTATGTGAGAAAGTGTCAGACTGTTTTCCAAAGTGATTGCAGTATGTTAAAATTCTACCAGCAGTGTATGAGGGTTCTAATTTCTCTGTATCTCTCCAACATTTCTTATTATCTTCATAAAAATTGCATGCATTGTAGTGGGTGTGGCTTTGTATCTCATGGCAATTTGGGTTTATATTTCCCTAATGGCAATGTAACGTTGAGCATTTTTACATGTTTTCATTGACCATTTTTATATCTTATTTGGAGAAACATCTATTCAGATTGTTGAGTTATTTGTCTTTTTTGAGCTATAATTGCTGCTCTTTTTTTGTTTTGTTTTGTTTTGAGTTTCCAAGTTCTGTAACTTCTAGCATAAAGTTGATTTTACTTGATTGAGGAAAGCATCCATTTGTTTCCAGCAAGCCTTCTCCTGGATATGGATTCTATAGTATAAAGTCCCTTCATTTCTGAACAAGATCTCCATAGTAAATTAAAACTGAGTTTTCAGTTTAAGTAAAAGTTTTCTTCTGGAGAAGAATAAACTCACTTCACATTGTCAGAAAATAAAAGTTATGCAGCCCATTATGTTTCCCTTATTTTCAGTAGATACCAGATAACTTGGAGACAATTAATTTGCTGGTCCAAAGAGTTTTAAATCTCTTCAACTAAAGTGTATTTTGCTGACTTCAGATGGGGTTTGGTTTGTTTTAAGCTTAAATGCCTCTTTCCCTATATATTTTAATTTCTATGTCATCCTAATTTCTTTAAGAGAAAAGCATGACAAATCATTGGGGAACAAACACTGGAAATTGTAGAAAAGCCAGTACAAATTTTTATCTATCAAAACAAGTTACTTTTGCTTCCTTTATGTCATATAAAACGATCAGTGTCTCTGAGAAGAGAGTCTAAGACAACCTGTGGTGTATTGAATTGTAAATACACAGTTGTCTTCACCAACAAAAAGGAAACCATAAGGTCTTTCTAAACATTAGAAGGTAAAGAGTATAAGGAGTTTTTTTTTTAATTAATCAAAGTGAGATACAGTAAATTCTAACATTTACAGTGACTTAGGTCTGCATCTCTCATCATTATCTTCCGGAGCCTTTTGTAGTATGGTGATCTCACACAGTAATCATTTTTCTCTTACTTTGCAGGTAAGGCCTAGGCAAGGCTTTAGATTGGATTCTGATTTTTTTTTTCTTGTGGATACTGCCCCTCTCTTTTTAACAATTACCTCTTTAATATTGTCTGAAAGTACTTGGGCGCCAGTAATAACTCCATACCCATTGGGGACCAAGAGATTTATTAAAGTGGTAGCTACAGAGGTAGAGGGGGGAAGAGAGAGAGAGAGTTATGTAGGGAGGGGCTGTATTTATTAATTTAGCGAGGGCAGGAAGAGGTCGTGCTAGCATTCTATTGGGTAGAGCAGAGTGGAAATAGGGCGGGCCGAGATTACTGTTGGAGGGTATTATAAGGCTGATTTGTCATAGGAGGAGATTGTTGGCTAGCAAGTTCGAACATTGCATGCGCGAGAAATCGCATAGGGGGAAGCTGGAACTTAGGGCCTTTGTTGTTTCCATGTGGCCCTGTAGTATTCGGTGCCATCTTAGGGGGGGCCTTCTGACTGTTCCCTGCGCCCTTCATTATCTATTTTGATTCCCATTTTTTCTTTCTCTAAGTTACTTTTAATCAAGTATTTGCTTGGCAGGTTATTTCTTAAATCGCTCTTACTTCTCTAGCTTGTCTCTAGGCCTCTTGGAGAACTCAGTGGGCAGCTGAACAATCTGCTACTCTGTGCATACATTGTGTAAGAAAAGGATTCTAGAACAGATTTTCCATGGACTGTAAAATTTAAAAAGGAGAGGATAAGTTGCCCCCTTTTTTTCACATGGGTTTAATTTCCTAGTTGGAGTTTTATTTATTTTTTTAATAGGTGAGTTTCTGTTTAAAATACTACAATTTTTTTTGCAAACAAATATAATCATTACGGTGTTGATCACAGACACAAAAAATAACAGCTCAACCAGAAATATAACCAAATGAGTCTTTTTTCCGTCACAAAGAAAATAAAACGCAACCCCAAATGGCACGAGAAAAAGGGGAATCATGCGTAGACTCCAGAGCTATGTTCATCCTCATTTATATTAAATGGGATTTAAAAAGAATGCTTATTTCCCTAAAAATTTCAATTTGCAGACTTGAAGCTCTTCAACCATAATGTATCAGACCCAGCCATGTGACTGTACCTGAATCACCTGGTGTCTGGTGAGAAATATAACTGGGTTTAGCTCATGAGGCCTTTCTCAGCAGTTAAAAGGAAAATCACACCTTATCTGTGTTAGTTACAATGCTTTGGGCTACATATAATAAAAACCCTGCCTCAAATGAGCTTAACTTCTAAAGATATTCAGTATTTCACATCATAGAAAGTTCATGAAGAGGCCCACTCCATGGTTCAAACAGGACTCCCACTTTTCTACAATTTCTTTGGCCTTGCTTTCCTCCATGTATTGGCTCTATTAAAATGGGATCATTTCTGGGCTTTTTAAATGTTGCAAATCTACCCAAGAGGTTTCAAGATGACTAACATAGCAAATCTGGTGACAAAGAGAAATCTTTATCATGACAATAAAGTACCAGGCTTTCCTTTAATCTGACTGAGCAATTTAGGCTGTATGTCAACCCTTACATACAGCCTGAACCCTGTTATTAGTCACCCAGAGAATGCAATGATTTGTTTGACTTAAAGCTGAGCTCCTTTATTGGATAGGGAGCCAGGATGAACATATTGGGTTTAAGACTGGCAACCACTTTTGAGCTGGCTATGAGGTTGGCTTCCCAGCGGAATCACAGAGCACAAGAGAAAGGCTGGATATTTGAACACAGTTTGTGTTTTGTAAAAGGAAGATAATGATAGATGTTGGTTAGTCAGTCAACAGTGCTCAGTACACATCTATATTACACTGTTAGGAAATTCAGAGGAAGAAAAGTGGTTGACAGGGAATATAGAAAAAGAAATTTTCCATATAACAATGCAGTTTTCTTTCTCTAACATTTGACAAATAATTTGCAAGAAAACTGACTTGAATAAAGCGCAGTACTTCATGAATACCATGCTAGAAATAACAGCATTTGATTGTCCAAATTATTTAAAGAAACCATCATTTACCTGTTTTTAAATCTGAACGTGGATCTTGTAGGGATAGATTGTGGAAACTTATCTATGAGAAAAGAAAGAAGTGAAAGTGAAAACATGAGTTAAAAAAATTAATCTAGTTACATGTGCATTATGGTCTTTAAAGTTGGTAACAATATTATTATTTGAATTATTATTATTGTTTTTAGTATAATCATTAGCATTACTGTTATTATCTGATCCTATGATTTAAAAACCATGGCCCCACAATTGACTATCTTTTCTCTTTTAGAAAACAATAATAAAATGAGGACAAAGAAATGAATCAAATGAAAGAAAAGGCAGACCCTCACTCACTTGTACCTCTTCAGTAGTAATTCCCACCTTATCACCTCTTTCCCCAACCCTGATAGTTCTTGAGAAAGGACACTGGAACAGACGCTGGGAATCCTGATGACATTTGATAATGTTTTTTGGAATGTCAAGACATACTGTGTACATCACCAGCTCCTTCACAGTTAGTCAACATTGATGCCTTAGAAGGAGACCATTTGGTTGCACTGGATGAGTAATCTTTAATCCAGAGTTTATTTCCTGGTCCCCAAAAAGGAGGATTTCTGTTTCACACTAGTGTCTGTTTCATATCACAGTTCACTGACTTTCAGTGAAATCATTTGCAGTAGAGGAGATAATTAACCCAGAAGTTCATTTCTCCAATTGAGGCAGTTTTCAGTTCAGGTCACCATCTTCTTTTTGAGTCCCTTATTTTCTTACATGAATCAACTCATTATGTTTCTGACAAAGAAATAATAGAGCTAGAATAAGTGAAACTTTTAAAGTAAATGCTAAGCCCTGGCTGTACTAGGAAAATTATTCATAGACTGAAATTAGTTACTAATGAACTTAAAATAGGAAGGCATTGGATGTAATCCTGTCAATATGTAATGGAGAAGGACTGGAATTCATGGAATTAAATTTTACTGTTCTAAGTTATTTTTCTATTATTTTGTTATTTAATGATGACAGCTCAGTAGATAAAACCAATTACAGTAGTGGAAAAGTTACATTGGTATATTTTGTACATCAAAAATTGCCAACTATTAATCTCTAATACAGTTTCTTTAAGATAAGGAAGAATGGCTATTATGAAAAGGACACAAAATAACAAGTGTTGGCAAAAATGTGGAAAAAGTGAAGCACACACTAAAAGTGAAAATGTGAATTAGTACAGCCATTATGAAAAACAGTATAGAGGGTCCTCAAAAAATTAAAAATGAAACTACCATATGATCCAACAATCCCACCTCTAGGAATCTATCCAAAAGAAATACAATCAATATGTTGAAGAAATATCTGTATTCTCAGGTTTCTTGTACCACTATTCACAATAACCAAGATATGGAACCAACCTAAATGTTCCACAATGGATGAATGGATAAAGAAAATGTGGCATATATACACAATGAAATATGATTCAGCCATAAAAAGAATGAAATTCTATCATTAGAAACAACATGGATTAATCTGGAAGACATATGTTAAGTGAAACAATCCAGACACAGAAAGACAACACATATTGTCACTCACATGTGAAATCCTACAAAGCCAAACTCATAGAAGTAGTGAATAGAACAGAGGATACCAGAAACATAGTAGGGCTTGGGGGAGAAGGCTAGGGGGAAGTATGGTCAGTGGGTACAAAGTTACAATTAGAAAGAAAGAAAGAAGTTCTGGTGTACTATTGCACAGTTATTTTATATTTCAAAATAGCTACAAGAGAGGATTTTGCATGCTCCCATCACAAAGAAATATAAATATTTTTGGTGATGAATAAGCCAATTAACCTGATTTAGTCATCACACAATGTATACATAAATCCAAACATCACATTGTACCCCACAAATATGTACAATTATTAATTGTCAGTTAAAATTTTATAATGAAAAGAATGAAAATCAAGCTAGCATATATTACATGTCAGACACTATGCTAGGTGGTTTCACGTTTCTAAATAGCCTCATTTTAGTGATAAGAAAATGAGTGACTTTGAAATTCATGATTTTCCTAATGATTTCAACATAGTAAAGTGTTCTACTGTGAATCACAAGGTAAGCCGAACAATCAGTTTCAGTGAGAAAAGGAAAAGACACCGATATTTATTAAGTGCCTATTCTTTGGCTCTGTGCAAAGCAAATACATACAATCTCACTCTCCCCATTATACAGACAAAGCAAGATGTGGAGAGGTTTGATAGTATACTCATAGCTATATGTCTGTGCATCAAGGGGCAAGATGCTAAAGACAGATGCTTCTGACTCCAAAGACCATTTCTACTTTACTACATCACACAACAACTTGGGCTATCAAGAAGGTATGTTTATTGGTGCCAAACTATTATTAACTGGAAACATCAATTTGCAAAAATACATAGTGCCTAAGCACAGTTAAAGATAAGGGCATAGAAAAAGCATGTCTTTTTATGTACATTGAGAAACATGTGGTGCCCTTTTCTCTGGCTACCTAGGTATTCGGGTGTCCTTTTCTCTCCACTAAGCAGGCAGTGGGCAGCCTAAGAGTTTCTGAGGAAGTTGTTTGGAAAATGCTCCATTGCCTTCTTTTCATAAAATGGATAGATAAATCACAAAGCAGTAGTAAACTGTAAATCCTGCAGACAAATTTATTCTCCTATGTGCATTCTTTTTCCTATCTAATTTTCTTGGCTAATGTCTGACATAAACTTGTGAATGAACATAACTGGTATATATGAATCACAAAGGTCTTCTTGTGTGAAATGCACATGACTTGTAAGGTTGAACTGCTTTTATTTCAACATTTGTTCATATTGATTATGAATGAAATATTTTAAGTTCTCATTCAATTTAATTAGTATAGCACTCACCTCCTCTACTGACCAAGGCAAAGAGATTTTTTGAAATGAATCAGTACCCATAGCCCAGTAACTTTTTACTTCTCAAGTGCAGTAAACAATTTATCTCCTCAGCATTCAGAGTCTTTTATCAAAATTCAAGAATTCTAGATTCCTCAACTGTAGAGATTTCCTTCAGTCAGTAAGCCTGACAGCATCTCTCTCCATGGTTACAAATGTGGCAGGGTAAAAATAATTGCATATTCACAAGAAATATCCTGAAAACTTTCCACAGGCCTCAACTAGTTAAAGAAGCTACTTCAGTTGAGTTTTGAAAACCAGTAACTGATTGAAAAAAAAAAAAAAAAGCTTTCCTTTTTGAGATGTTTTTCTTTGCTTTTGATCTATTAGCATTTCGTTCACAAAGAATAGCCTATAATAATTAGGTTTTCTGTTACACATGCTAATAAATAGTTCATACATTTCCCATATTCTCAAGGTTTTGTTTTTCGAATTCCATAAAAAGCTATCCTCACTAAGCTATTTGACAGGCATTTTCAAACACTGCTGTAAAATATCAGGGCTTGCACCTTGAAGGACACATCTCTTCTTGTTAATTCCTCTTTAAATGAAATGCAAGGATTTGCCTCTGTACCTCATATTTGGATAAGAATTTACTCTTGGATCTATCAAAAACCTATGGATGTGTCAGGATCAGGTGCGCACCTGTAGTTCTAGCTACTCAGGATGCTGTAGCGGAAGAATTGCCTGAGTCCAGGAGTTCGGAGCTATGGTGAGCTGTGATTGTGACACTGCACTGTAGCCTGGGAGAGAGATCCCAATTCAAAAAAAAAAAAAAAAGAAACAGAGAGAGAGAGAGTTAAAATGAACTTTAATAGAGGATTTAATTTAACCAATAAATTCAAAAATGCCAACATTCAATTTTATGAAACTATATTAGGGAAATAATTGCATTCTACTGTTCGTACAAAGTCTTTGAAATCCAATGAGTACTTTAAACTTATGACACATATTCATTTGGACTAGTCTCATTTCAGGTGTTTGATAGCTACATGTGGCTAGTAAGCTATTGGACAGAATCATTCTACTTGTATTTATTTAAAAGATGTGGGGGACAATTCAAGATTAGGTATAAAAGTGGTCATCGTATAGGTAAAGTTTGGGCAACGCTTTGGTCCCCACTTGGCCTGGTTTGTGATCAGGTACCCTTATTGATGTTGTGTCTCCCCTCCCCCGACCCTGGCAGTATCCTGCTACTGCCAATCCCTTTCTTATAGTATTATGGTAAATGATCAAGGTCTGCTTCTGAGTGAGAACATGTGGTACTCTGCAGAACGGTTCTAAATGCCTTTAGAACTTCAGATATCTTGGAGCATGCATGTGTGTTAGGTAAGTAAAATGTTAGGCATAATCTTGCTACTTCCTTTAGTGTTTGGGGAATTTGCGAGCTGCATTTGTTGGCTGATTAATATTTTTATTCAAGTGGAAAGTTGTTTGCAGTGGTTCTTTCTGAATCATAGCCATTTAGTTCACCATAAACTTATTTCAGCAAGTGGTTGCCATTTTCACAGTTCAACTCTTAAACTGAGAGGCAATTTGTTTTCTTCTCAGTTGCCTGTGAACATCTGAAATCTAGTGTTTTGACTTAAAGAAAACCCTCTGGTGTAGAATACCTATATAGGTTTCATTTGATGAATTCCATCTTCCAGCAGAGATAGTGAACTCTGTTAAGTGACGAGTCCTAATAAGATTTTTTCTTTCTTACTGTTATGACTGCTATCAAATGCTGATTCATGAACTAGATGTCATAAAGATTTATCTGAGTTTCAACCAATAACAGGTGTATGAGCTTTGCATGATTGCATTTTGTTTTTGTTAACATGTACCCTCTGCCTTTACTCTTATATTGTGTGTTGGTTTTTAGCAGTGCACACTGCTACTGCATGCTCTGTAGTTCCCTTGAGAATTGTGCCTCAAAGTGTCCTTAGGACTGTTTATTAAGGTGGTATCTGGTTCCTTTATTTGCCCTCTGGACACATTGATAAGTCTGTTCAGCAAGTCACATATTTTTAGACTTCAGGTGTGTTTGACATAGTTGTCTTAACAAATCTATCTCTGTCTAACTGTATCTCCCTCTGGTGGAATTTCACTTAGCTAACCTTTTTAATTTATTTTTTATTTTAAAGGTATGGGGTACAATTCAGGATTAGATAAACAAGTGGTCATCATACAGGTAAAGTTTGGGCCTCCCTTTGGTCCCAACTTTACCTGGCTTGAGATCAGGTACTATTATTGGAGTTACATGCCCTGCCCAAAGGGATTTCTAGTAAGAAAAGAGTACTGAGGAGACGGCAAGGTGTTTCACAAATAAGCTTAAAGAACAGTTTCCTAGAGCCAGTAAATGCAAAGCCATCATAAGTGATTTTACAACGTTGACTCATGTAATCTACACCACAACCTTAGGAGAGGAAGAGCGTTTTTTTCCCCCATTTTTGCAAATGAGGAAGCCGAGGGACACAAATGCTAAGTAACTTGCCCCATCACCTACAGCTCATAAGTGACGTTGGACATGGGTATTTTGACTCCAGAGGCTGCACTCTTAACTCCTGCCCCATACCACCTTCCCATGGATACATGCAAGAACATCCATATTACTCCTAGCATTATTTTCCTGAGCTCTTTCGAGGAGGCTGAAAGGAAGACAGGACAACATTACTGCGTGGAACACACAGGGAATATTTTATTAGCCTCTAGAGGGAGAGAAGGTAGAGTCAAAGAAATCAATAGAAATCCACAGCTCTCCTCAGAGAGCCCACTCTGGCATCCATGGCCCCCCAGTCGAGATACCGCCTGTAGTCCCCTGGCCTCAGCAAGTACTGCCGCCCCCGATAGTTGGGCTGCTCGTAGAGGATCCACGAGCCCTCCAGCACGTTGAAGGAATGGATCTCACTGAGATGGAAGCGGTCGAGAAGAGAGGAGCAGTCCTCGGTAATCTCCACCATCTGGCCCCTGTGGTCCTCTCGCTCATAGATCCTGATCCTGTGGGAGCTGGCCTGGGGATTCAGCAAACAGATGAAAAGTCAGAGAACTTGACCTTATTTTAGCAGGGATCACTGAGGAACGGGCGTTTCTTTATCTTGTCTATGTCAAAGGCGACTGCATGAAGAGACTGCCAGCTGTACACACGTCTGCTGTTTATAGTTGGGCAGTTGTACACAGTGAAACTCAAGAGGATGTCATTCACTACTCATCTGCTATGAATAGTACTCCCTGAAGTTTGCTGGTACCACAGTTGACATGATCCATATACACTGGCCCTGCTCAGTGCAATTTTTAAAGTATTTTACGTATTTGCTTTGTTCTTTCTATTTGCGGTAGTCTGTGTCTCTCCATGTATGACATACAGAATAATACAATTTTAAATTGAAAAGACAATGTATCCCTGGCAACAAGTATTATTTTGAATCTCAACAGTATCAGAAGAAGCTAGAGGGAGAGGAAGTTGAATGAGTTTTACCAAGTGAGGCACAGATGGGTGGCAATTCAGGAAGAAAGTCCAGCCCATGCAATCCCTTAATCCCTGCCTTTCTGTTTTAAGCCCCGGTACTCTAAAATGCTGAAAAGCAAGAGCCATCAGGCGGGGTTTCATTTTTTAGCTCTCACATACGCTCCTGAGGATCAGCTTTAGGCAGTAATCACAAATGGAAGTTCAAGGCCACGAAGGAGGCCTACACAGGACCGAGTATCAAACCTTTAAAAAAATGGAAAGTTAGGTTGTTTGTTCTGAGAAAACCCTGTCTCTTGTCTTCAGCACTTGTTCTTCCTTAATCTGTTTGTCCCTTCCCACCATCTCAACCTTTTTCTTCTTCAAGCATTAAAAACCCTCTTTAGCAAAGATTCTCATAAGCAATACCTTCTGAGGTATAAACAGCTGCGAGATAAGGTGTCTTACATTTAGCCAGCATTCCATGGTTTGCAAAGGGCTCCCATGTTGTGGCCTCACTGGATCCTCACAACTGCCTGGCACCTATAGTACAGGCATTAGAAGCCTTTTCTTCTTTTATGAGAAAACTAAAGATTGAGGGTCACAGTGCATCATTAGAAGAATTGGGACTTGAAAGTGGAAACCCATGCTTTCCAGCTCACGGTGCCAGACTGGGTCTTATCAGACTATTAAATCCTCTGAGGGGGTTTCAGACTTCTCACAGGACTCACTCAAGGTCAAATTAGAGAATTCCTAGCTGAAAAAATTCCAGGCTGCTGGGGCTTCATTTGGGTAACAGTGGACTCTGCGGGAGCTACTGGAATCTCACTGTTGGTCATTTGTTTGCCTATCAGAAGGCAGGACTGGAAAGACCCTTGATGTTCATAATAATCCTTAGTACCTGGGGAGAGGAGGTGCCCCTTTCATGCTCGTTGCAACTCTAGAAATGAGCTACCCTTTGACTCTTTTTAGTCCCCTCTTATAGACGAAGAGAGTAAGAAATGGCCCAGGAGCTTGCCTAAGGCCATCTGAAAGCAAGGAGTTATTCTGTTGCTCATGCGGCACCTGAGGCCTAGGCGCCCTGAGCTAATGCCACGCACACCTTATTCCCAGGAGAAGTGAATTTGATTTTAGTCCAGTAAAAATAAGATGACCCATTCAAAGCGTGGCCTCACATGCTTTTTCAGTGGAAGGAAAACTTAGAGACGCTCGTGGAGGAAAAGAGAGGAGAGCTAGAGCCAGAAGAACAGAAGGCTGCGGTCCCCGCCAGCCAGCCAGCCGCCTGTCGAGTGTACGTGGGACGTCCGCATCGCCTAGGCGACTCGAGGGCGCGGAAGGCCCGGGCGGGACCGGACTCACGTGGGGGATGAGGCGGCAGGAGCGGACCGAGTCGCTGAGGCCCAGCCACTGCTGGAAGTCGGCGTAGTCGCCGCGGCGCAGGAAGTACTGGGGGCCCTGGAAGTTGGGCTGCTCGTAGAGCATCCAGCAGCCGCTGTCCACGCGCACAGAGTTGCAGCGGCTCAGGTAGGGCTGCAGGTTGGGGTGGTCGCTGCTGCACTCGTGGTGGCGGCCCTGGAAGCTGCGGTCCTCGTAGAGGGTGATCTGCAAGGCAAGGCGAGGCGAGGGCTCGCGGGCGTGGCCCCGGAGCCCGAGTGCCGGGGACCCCCCGGGCATCCCCCGCGGCCCCGGGCGCGCGCTCGGCTCACCTTCCCCATGGCTGGGCGGGCGGCCGAGTGGAGCGTGCCGGCGGCGGCGCGGCGGGTCTATATGCAGAGCGGCTGCTGCGTTGGCAAGAACCACACAAAAGGGGCCCGCGGGGGGCGGGCGGGGGGGCGGGGGGGAGGCAAGGGCGCTTTTTCCCTCTCCCTCTCTTTTCTCTATAATGGCTGTGGGGGTGGGAGTTGGGGATTGATTGTGTTTCCTCTTAGACTCTCCAGAGCTTTCGAACTGATGACCTGGTGAAAACTGTGCCTTAGTGCCACTTGGGCCTTTCGACGGAGCCCGTTTGGGCCATGGGAGACCTGCGAAGGTGCTTCACGAGTTAACAACGGTGATGCGATGTTTTCTTTTATTCACCTTTCCTTTAAAAAAATTACTTTGCAGAAGTAGGGTACAATTCAGGGTTGGGTCTACAAATGGTCGTCTCACAGGTAAAGTGTGGGCCTCACTTTGGTCCCCAATTCGCCTGGTTTCAGATCAGGTACCCTTTATTGATGAAGTATGTCCCCCTCCCCCCGCCTCCCCTGGCAGTTTCCCACTACCGCCAGCCCCTTTCACCTTACAAAATTTCAATTCGAGTCACAACACAGGGTGGCGACCAGGTCTGAGGTCAGAAGGGGCTGCCGCGGGGGGCGGGCAGATGAGAGAGTGGTTTCGTGGTGTGAAAATGTGAAGCCTGCGAATGAGCTTGCCATCCCCACGGGGCATTTGAATCAGGCTGGGATCTTCCTCTAAGAGGACCTTTCTCAGATCCTACATGGTGATAAGCAGCGTGGTCAGGTAACTAACACCCGAGTTAGGAGGACAGGGGCTTGGGCCCAGGAAGCCCTACCCAGGCACCTGACCTCAGCTCTGCTCCCTGCAGACGGTGGGCCCACGGACATCTCAATGCAAGTTAACACGCCCATATAGCAGCAGTTGGCATCCCACAGTCTCCCAGAGACCTGCCTTCTCTGTTTTCCCAGCCCTGTGGCAAGCCCTGGTTGCTCTCTCGTTAAGGTTCTGTCCAGGGGCTGAAGTTTTCCCTTCTCTCCCCCAGACCCCCTCAGCGGCTCCTGGCGCTCCACTCTGTGAAGCAGGCCTTCTCAGCCCCGGTGCTCGCGGAACATTTCTGCCTGAAAATTCTCCGTCGTGTGGTGTATGGCAGGATGTTAACAGCTTCCCTTGGCCACTGCCCACCAAATGCCAATAGCATCCCGTTCCTCTCTCCTTAAGTTATGACAACCAAAAACTGTCTTCAGGCATTGCCAAATGTCCGTATGGGGGTGGTGGACAATATTCACCTCTGTTGAAGACCACTGGTTTCAAATTACCAGCCATATGTATGCCTAACATTTCTGTCTTTCTCTACTGCATTCATGAGATGATTTGTAGACTGTGTTTGTGGAATTGCAGAAGTTCCTCAGAAATGCACTGGGGCCACTCAGAAAGCAAGTTGGAGGAAAATAAGGTTTTATTACTGAAGAATGATAATTTTTAAAAAATGAACATTTGAAAAACATTGATTTTATTTGAAAGCCATTGCATTCAAGTAAATATTTGAGACCATTGCAAATCATAGTTGAAGAATTATATATCCCTCATAATACTCTTTAAAATGCAAATACATCATCTACTAACTACAATGCATAATGAAATTATCATATTTTTATATATCAGTGCGTATGAGTTTACTGGGACAGCTGTTTCCTTGTGAAAGGAAAACTATTTACCGAAAGGGACATGGGTTTGATAAATTTTGATGTGATAAAGTCTGAAAAAGTTGGGTCATGACACAGTAGCAAAAAGAACAAAAATGAGGGAGATACCACATAGGAGGTTCTGGAAAACCATGGATCAGCCTGTGACTGTGGGCCCAGGAAAAGGGGCTCTAAACTGCTGGCAAAGAGAATGTGCTAAAAAAGGGCTTTTACAAATTCACAGTCTGATTCAGATGCTGACTTCAATTTGGGGCTCTGTTTGGAAGTTTTAAAATAGTTCTTTGTGGACATTATTTGAAGATGAATTCAGGGATTATTGACTTGTCTTTTTAAAAATTCATTGATTATTAATACGGTTATTCATGATGCTTTTTAAGTTTCAACTTTACTTTTAATCTGTTCTGTGTGGAGCAAGTTCCTTTTTAAGTATAACTTTCCAGAAGACTAAAAATAAATAGCATATAATTTGGCACAGATTTGAGCAGGAGTCTAATCTATTTTTATCCCCCCTCCCCAAATGCTACTATACTGAAGCACTTAAGCTTTCCTTCCAAGTGCTTGTGGGAGGTGGGGGTGGGGCAAAAACATTTTTAGAAAATAATGCAAAGTAAAATAAAAAATCTAACTTCCGTCAAATAAAGAATGCATGACTAAATAAGTTGGTGAGAGAAATGGAAAACTTCCATCACCATGGTCTCCAAAGTACTTTCTTCTAAAGACTTGTAGCATGTTTTCCCACATGGATTTGCAGAGCCTACTTTTTCCAAAGGACTGTTTTATTATTTTAACTTTTTGATCAATATTGAAGCTATTTATTCTCAAGGCAAGATTCAAATAATGAATTTTCTAGATTTTCTAGAACTCTGTTTCTTCCTGAAGCATTTTAAAAGCACTTTGAGGATAAAATATTCAAAGCCGACGCATTACATCTCTACTCTAAGTCATATGAACTCTATAATTTTGTCTCAATAAAAGGCAACTGAAATTTCCTAACACTGATCACAGAAAAGTACCAACGTTCTCAAAAGAGACAGGTATATAAATGTAAAGTGTTATTAGCAAGAATAGTGGTCATCTGAGGCAGAAAGAGTAATTCTGTTCATTACAAATCTCTTCTAATAAGGTTTTACAAACCATCTGCTCATTTAATCTGAGAATGATTGTCTTTTAATAAATTCGTAGCATTCATATTAACAGCAGAAAACAATTTAAAGGCAACTCATGATTGAATTAGCTTGTGATAGCAGTTAGGAAATGCACATTCTCCAAAACATGTATAAAACACTTGTCTTTCAAGTCAACATGCTGAAAAGGACACTAAAAATGAATTTTTCAATTTCAAAGCAATAATGCATCATATGGATTTCAAGATATGCAAGTTCTAAATTATATCTGTGATTTAAAATATATATGTACTGAAATAGAATTCTGGCTCCAAAATGGCAGAGGAGGACATAAAGTTACAATTAAAGGTTGAGGTTATTACTTTTCATTTTAAGATTGCTAAACATTTTTTAAACCAAGGAAATAAAATAAATGCATTTAAATATCTGACTTCAAATAATTCAGTAAAACCAAGAGAAAGAAAATTTTTTTAAAATGAGAAAGATTGATTCTTTTAATTTTTTGTTATTGAAAAAACTTTAGCCATACCTTTTTAAAATCAGTCACTAATAGTTAAACCAGAAATTATAGCAGACTGTTATAGAGTTCATGTGATTTAGAGTAGAATGTGTTAGCTTTAAATATTTTAATCTCAAAATGGCTTAAAAATACTTCAGAAAGAATTAGAGTTAATAGGAAATTCATTATTTGAATCTTGCCTTGAGAATAAATAGCTTCAATCTTGATCAAAATGTTCAAATACTAAAACAGTCCTTTGGAAAATGTAGAATCTGCCAAATCTAACTGGGAAAAAAGGATTAAATAAATTAATCAAGGTCTAAGAGAAATAAAAATGGAAGCAATAAATATTGCAAAGAGATCATGATTCCTATCTTGTCTTACATTTCTTTGTGCTGTTGGCACTCATGTCTTAAGAGGCATCATGCCTTTGACAAAATATAGATAAGACAATTTAAGAATATTGTAGCCTAGAGAAAATATTTTTCAACTGTTTATTTTCTTAAGAACCTTTTATATGTCTACATTACATTAGTAGTTATGTATATCAAGCCTCCCAATAAAATTGTCTGCTATTTTTTTATGAGAAGAAAAATAAAAAATACTGAATATAGTTGACCTAGACATCTAAAAAATAACAAAAAAATTTGTGTATTATTGGAAAATTAGGAAAAATATTGTCTACTAAAATAAAAAATAAGTAATACTAAATACTCATTAAAAAAAAAAGTTTTCCAAAACATTGTAACAGAATATTTGTAATATATTTTTAAATATTTGGGTTGTATATGTTTTAAAGTAATATATAAAATGCATTTATATATAATTAGCTCTATGATGATAGCTAACTCACAAAACCTTACTGGTTTCTTTTTCTTTGACATGAAGGTGTTCGGTTTAGAGAGTTTAGTTTCTGTAAAAGCATTGAGGCCACCCTAATGTACCCCCTTTCACCTCTGCATGGTGCTGGTGAACATCCTGTCCCATTCTTTTCTTGTGGTATTTCCACATAAACCATAACCCTTTCATTATACATTCTTTCTGTCAATGTGTATTTATCTCACCAATTATGTTCAGCTGCATTGCTCTTTCTGCTTGACCTGGGATATAGTCCACTTTGTTTAGCGAAGGACTTGTTACAAAACTCTAATGAACTAACATTCCTGCCCAGCTCACCAGCAGTAGTGGAGAAAATAAAAATCATTCATTTGTATTTCAATTTTCATTAAACTCAGGCCAATTCAGATGGTGTATTTGCACACTAATTATGTGTTAATCACCGTTAATATAAAGCAACCATACAGCAAAGATACTTGTTATGCACAGTGATTTATGTGCATTATTTTATTTATTCTCATAAAACCACATCATTTTTTTCTCTCCATTTTATAGATGACAAGACTAAGACATCACTCTATTATGTTGCTTCATATGTTTATTAGGAGGATGTGAGAAAATAATCTAGCAAACTGTCTACTTCCTGGGCATTCAATACATTTCTCCTACTATGTTTATAAAAAAATTATCCAACTTAATGGCCATGCAGAAAATTCAGAGAACTGTCATATACAATTTTAGTGAACATCAAATATAGATATTGTTGTCTGAAGAGCATCAGGCAGAAGAGAGAGAAGGTTCTGTGGTGAGTGGAGCTTGCTACACTGATTTGCTAGGTATATAAAGATACCCAGCAAAAATATGAATTTATATCTTTATAAATTTATATCTTTATATACCTAGCAAACATCTCTATATACTTAGCAAAGATATACATTTATATCTTTATAAATTATATCTTTATATACCTAACAAATTTTCTAGGTATATAAATTTATATCTTTATATATCTATAAATTTATATCTTTATATACCTAGCAAATCCAGTGTTTTAGGATGTAATTTTCATTTGTTACTAGGGACAAGTGCAAGTAAATTGAAAAATCTTCTGGTCAAGAACCTTGAAAGTTCTTTTAGTACTCCACTCTTGTCCTCTTTTGGAAGACTGCACATACTCCCCAGTGTAGGGAGGATGATTCTCTCTTTTTTAACTCATGTGAAGAAGAATTCTCCACAACCTGTAGCAAAACAATTGACAGCTCATTGCACTTTCGGTCAGGAAACGCTTCCTTGAGACTCTAACTAATCTTTTCTATGTTCATCAGATAAGGAACATGATAATATATGGAATATCACAGCTAGAAAGGACTTTGTAATCATGTTGATGCATGTTCTTATTTACATATGACGTCCTAAGAATTTTTGTCAGAATCCAGAATAGAATTTAGTTTTCTTTAGTTTTAATTCGAAGCTTATTTCCTATGGCTAAACTGAGTGCCACAGCTTCCATTAATTTCCTTTCATCATGTATGTCTGCCATAGAGCTATCAGTCAGTTTCCAGAATACTCAGTGTCATCATTTAACAATGTTACTATTAAAAAAAAAACCTAGATAAATAAATGTCTCATGCATAGGTCTATATACATTTACAAAACTAAAAAGGTTTCTTAAAGGAAAAGAGCCCATTTGTGAATTTTATTAAATCAGTCTGTTAATTAAAGCTACCATACAACAAAGAGACTTGTTATGCACAGTGATTTATTTGCATTATTTTATTTATTCTCATAAAACCACACCATTTTTCTCTCCATTTTATAGATGAGAAGACTAAGGCATCACTGTATTATGTTGCTTCATATGTTTGTTAGGAGGATTAGGTGAGAAAATAATCTAGCAAACTGTCTACTTCCTGTGCATTCAATACATTTCTCCTGCTATGTTTTAAAAAATTATCCAACTGAATGTTCAGCTTCATAGATGTTCATAGATGTCCAGCCTCACACAAGATACCAAATGAAAGAAACTTCATAATTAGCACAGGGATCTAGAGTTCTGGGGTCTTTGTGTTGTTATTGATATTTCTGGTCCAGAAAACAATCACTCTATTTTCAGTTGGTGCCCAAGTACAAAACAAACAAACAAACAAACAAACAAAAAACTAATAACAAGACTAAAATAAACATAACTCTACTGGGTATTTCTTTAAAAAGTTGGAAGCCTTCATCAGAGGCAGGAAAATGACATGGTGAAATCCATCATTAACAGAAGAAGATCAGAGGAAAAGTGATTCATACCTGAGTAGGGAACATAATTATAAGGGAGAAGAGAAATTTGAGAAAAAGAAACTAAAGGAAATTTAAAGAACATTGGGACAAAGTGATACTAGCTATTTATCCAGAGGAGTAAATCACAGATTTTGAAATTTTCTTTATGCTTTTCTGTTTTCCAAATGAATCTATATTAAGTGTATACTTTTGTTTGTTTGTTTTGTTTTCTCTTTTATTTATTTGTATAAGCTTGGGGGTACAAAAATTATACATTGTATGTACATGTGCTTTTGTCAGCATTTTTGTTGGATGACATATAAGCAGAAATGAGATGTCTAAAGATAGTTAATGTTCAGAACAAAAAACCCCAATTAAATTACTAAATTTAAAAAAAGTTTCTTGAAAACTGATTGGAAATAAAGGTATCTCTGAGAGATATAAAGAAGGGGGATATGGATGATGTTTTTTTGTCCTAAGTTAAATTACTTCCAATCTGCCATTTTAGCTTTATTAATTTTTCTGGGTTTGTAGTAAAAACATATGACTCAAAATTCAAGTGAAAACAGTATGTAAGAAACACACCCTTAATCCCTTACCCTTCAGCTGTCTAGTCCTCTTCCCTGGAATCAACCAACATAACCAGGTTTTTGGTTAACTTTTCAGAAATAGTCTACCATGTTCTAACAAACATATAATGTTCTTTATAGATAACTTTTATATATTTATATCTTTATTATGCCTTTTAATATGTTTTATCACTTTATTTTATACATATAGATTTTCACACAATTAATACTGTTTTCATACATTTTTATATTTCTATGTATAGTTCATATCTTTCTTATACATTTAGTGGTATACTACATTACTGTTTTATGATCTGCTTTGTTGACATTGTATCTTGGATATAATTCCATATCAATACATAAAGCTCCCACCTTTCTCATTTTTTGATTGCATCTTGTTTCATCATAAGGGAGTATTATAATTGTTATTTTAATCAGGAGCTCGAAAGCGGTTTCAAACATTTTGTTGCCATAAATAATGCTACATCAATATCTCTGGTGAGCGGACCTTTCCTTCCAGACTGTTAGCACCACCTCTACTATCTGCATTCTTGACTTGAAAGGTTCAGCTCATGTTTTCACATTTCTAGTCTTGGGCTTGCCCTTGGCTTGTGAATGCAACTGATATTTCCCAGAGTTTCTCTGGCAAATATCCTCTTAAGGAGGGAAGTGGGAACATGACTCATGGGATCTCAAGCACCAAAAACAATCACAAACACCCACTCTCCAAGGTGGATGCTTCACATTTGAGAATGGGCTCTTTGAAAGTCAGTAACACGCCATGTGTTTCCAAAGGAGATTACTGAAAAATGTGTGTGCTGCGTGTTCTACAAATGTTGGATCAGGGTTCGATTCACTTCTTATATGGAAAGTCAGGATCACATCTTTCATTAAGAAACTGTTGATACTCTATGGAAAACAGTGTAGCAATGTCTAAAAGAACTAGACATTGACCTTCCACATGACCCAGCAATCCTTCTACTGAGATCATACTCAGAGGAACTCAAATCATTCTACAAAAAAGATACCTGCACATGCATGTTTATTGCAGCACTGTTCACAGCAGCGAAAACCTGGAACCAACTGTCCTGCCTATCGAAACTGGACTGGATGAAAAAAATGTGGTGCATGTGCACGATGGAATATTATGCAACCATAAAGAAGGACAAACATATGGACATCGTAGCAACTTGGGGGGATTTAGAATCTATCATACTCAGTGACCTATCACAGAAACAAAGAACAGAGTACCACATGTTCTCACTCATAAGTGGACCCTGAATATTTACCACAATACTATAAGAAAGGGATTGGCAGTAGCGGGATACTACCGGGGTGGAGGATGTGAGGACACAACATCAATAAGGGTAACTGATCTCACTCAAACCAGGCAAAATGGGGACCAAAGGGAAGCCCAAACTTTACCTGTATGATGTCCCTTTTATACCTAATCTCGAATTGTACCCCACATCTTGAAATAAAAAATAAAAAGAGAAAAAAGTGACTTAATGACATTAAAAAAAGAAACTGCTGACAGGCTTATAAACCTGAGGGAGCAATTCCATTAGGTAAAAATATTGCTAAATGATATCGCTATAGTAAATCATAACGTAATTGAAGAGTTAGAAATAGGACTTGACTGCATTGCTTTGAAGGTGATGAACACATCACTAGTTCTGTTATCCACTTGACATTCTTTCACTTTGCTAGAAATAGCAACTCATGTGATGGGCCAGAAATAAGAATGGAGGGAACCCAGGAAACCCAAGGGGTAGACCCTCATAGCTATTTTTAACACTGGTCCTAGGACTGAGAAGTAATGTAGGACACTGAAAAACTGGCTGCTTTGAAGTAAAGCGCATTCTTTTATACTTGGTCCACAAGTCTCTCCCTTGCTTTATGATCAGGTACTTATCACTGAGAAATAGAATATTAATGTTTGTAGACATTTGAAAGAAACTTCATATACACTGAAAAAAATGATCATATTTATTTCCATGTGTAAACTTGCCAAAAATAATAGTTCACATTTACTGAAAAAACCTGCGCTATGCCAGGTACTATGCTAAATTCCTTGTGTGGATAATCTCTATTCATACTCTCAGCAAGCTTAGGGGGTAGGTGTATTTTTCCCCCCATTTTACAGAAGATAAGAGGCACAGCCATATGAAATGACTTGCTCCGGATCACATAGCTAGTAAGTCATAGAATCCAAACAAAACCAGGAATCGCAATGCTAACCCAAGGTTTTAGGTGTTCACCAAACTGACAAGTGAATACTTAACACATTAATGAGTAACTCAATCTTTTAGCCTGAGAAAAAACTCTGTAAAATACTGCATATAGTGTACAAAATAAAAATATATTGCAGCACTGCACTTCAACTGCATAGTGATAAGGGTAAGATATCATGTGTTTTGAATAAGACAGATGCTTCCAGAATTATAGGTATTAACATATGCCTTTGAGTACCTCAGTTTTATTAACTATAAAAATAGATAAGGTAATGACAGTGTATCAAACAATGGTTAACAGAATGGATTATAGATGAGATGCATTTGATTGCAAGTTATAGAAAGCTGGCTCAAGCTGGTATAAATCATAAGGAATTCATCTTTATGTAAATGTAAGGCACTCTAAAAAAACGGTACCCTTACGGAAACATCAGGCTCTGATAGGCATTAGCCTAGGTGCTGAGGCATGGAGAATTGAAAACGATATGGAATTGGTCCAGAAATGAGAATGATTGTCTTCTAAATCATACCAGCTTTATTAGAGACAAGTGGAAACGCAAGCCCCATCATTGCTCTGTTGAGAAGGAAGGTGGTAGAACAGCTGCTGGCTTATGTCCTTTACATGTTATTAAGTCCACTGCAAGTAAAAAGAGTTAACAACTTAACATTCATGAATACTTTAGAAAGCATAGAGCAACTTTAATTAAACTTTTTTTGATCTATTTATTGTAGATAGTTCAATTAATATATTAAATGGCATTTAAACAGCATCATTTTTCATTGGAATCTTTTAAATGTCAGCCTCCCATAAGATGACAGATACTTTTGTTCAATTGTCTTTTCCATCCAGAGTTGTTTTTTACTTATTTATATTGAGTGAAAGCATTGCAAAAATCATAACCTACACTTGTTAAATGGAAAATACAAGTAGAATCCATGATTTTTTTCAGTTATTTCTTTTTGTCAAGTTTTATTGAAAAATCTAATAAGAATAGGGTAAAATAAAGTTACCTAAAATGTACACAGACAAAATACTGTGAAGGTTAACCTTCAGACCACCTAAAGTTATACAAATAATTTCTGCTTAGATGCACAGATGAACTCAATTAAAATATGAAATCAATTAAAATGTTATATTTCACTCTTAATTTAATTATTTGTTTTCACTGAAAAACTGAAAGAAAATATTATCCATGGAAGTTTGGAAAATTATTTTTGCAAACTGTGAAAAGCACGTCATAAACAGCTGAAGAAGTTAATTATGTTTTGCTAAATTTGACTAGACAGATTAGACCTTTCTGTTATTTTGACCACCTAAAAATGGTGATCTTCCTGGGTGTTTGGGTGACCTAGCTTAGAGTGAAAAAGAGGAAAGGTCTCAGGTGAGTAGCCCAGTACTGTGTGATTGTAAGGTCAAATTCAGATGACTGCCTTCTGTAAATACGGTTTTGTGAATAAGTTTTTGTGAATACAGTGGTATAGCCCCTTCCGTTTGCTTACATATCATCTGTGGTTGCTTTGACATTAGCACAGGGGAGGGTTCAGCAGTTGCTGGGCACTGCTAGAAAAGGAAGGGGGGCACACATAACAACACAAAGGATACCTGTTCCTATACGTTCTATATGAGGGGGTGTGAGGGCCAGTTGGATACCCAAACTTTACCTGCATGCAGCCTACCTGTGTAGTTAATTCTTACTTGTACCTCAAATCTCTGTAGTAAAAGAAAATGAAATAAAAAATAAAAGTTTCCTTAACAATGTTTTATAGTTTTCATTGTGCAATCTTTATGTGTATTTTGTTACTTCCTTCATGCTTTTGATACTTCAGTAAACACTATTTAAAAAAAAAATCATTTCTGGAGTATCTTTTTCTCTATGGCTCATTTTAACCTGCTACTGAGGCATGCATTTCTGAGACCACTGAATGCTCTGGATGATGCTTGAGGCCCCTCCTCAAGGCAAATCAAAATTGACTATCTCCCCACATTATGGAGCTTAGAAAATTATCCAGTAAACACGCTATAGTCCCATTTTAAGGAGTCAACCCTATGCATATGTAGCCTAGTTCTCAGCAAAAAGACAAAAGACAAATTCTGAAACTGTTTTTGTGTGTGTGTGTGTGCACAATCTCTTCTCACCTCAGTTCCCCTGACATTCAATCTCCAGCTCTTCAGTTCGGGAAGACCTCTTGACATTCCTTTGATTGCATAGGGATCCAGAATGTGTTTCCAGCCAGATAGCTGTGCGTGACCATGGATCCCCTTTGGTTCTTCTTCTCACAGGGGTCACATGCCTGTGTTGCAGGTTTACAATGTCTAAAAATAATTATTTCATGTATTTCATTCAATTTTATAGTTATTTATGGAGGAAGGTTAAGTCTGATAGTATTTATATCAAAGTTGATCTGGAAATATGTTTTATCTTTGTAGCAATCACCTAAAACTTGAATTTGTGTGCACAGTACAAAACATTATCCTATGACAATTAAATAGAATTGGTTAATTTATGACAGTAAAAATAATCTCAAATTTTAAATACCATTGTTTTTGTTTCCTTCTTTGTATAAACATTATAAATAAGCTGTCCGACTCAGAGATTTTTGGCAGTAAACTGCAATGGTTACATTCTTTATATTTAAGACTACATTCTCCACATTTAATTATTGACTTTTTCACTCTTTTTTTCATTTTATTAAAAAAAGAGACAACATGTAAAGAAGTAACTTATCAGTCCATTAGCTCCTCATAAGCCTGAAATGTATGTAAAATTCCATCTTTCTTTTTCAGGAATAATTACCCAATTTTTCACAGAGTCTTAATACATTAAATGTGCATGTCTTAGTACATACCAATACCGAACATTTCTATTATTTCTTATTTTAGTAACATTACTTGACTAGTATGATTCTATTATACTGCCTATGTACATGATGATGATATACAATTTTCCAACATAATACTTTTGTACTATGTTTTATAGGATTTCTTTTTATAAGATGGGTATTTTAAATATATATAGTAATTTAGGAAATAATGAATTTGCAAATTAATTCATATTCAGGTTAGATGTGGCATTTGTTGAATAAATGCAGTCAAATTTGTCTCTGTGTTCTAAAGTTTTCATTGTTTAATTTTTGAAATTAATACACACAGCTACTTTTCCATACTCTTTGAAGTGACAGATAATTTGAGGAATGTTTGAAATATTTTAACATTAACTCTCACTACACACACACAAGCACATATCTATAAGGAAAAACAAGATGATAGAATATGCTTTGTGCTTTTTTATAGTATCTTACAAGTTTAAACATTTTTTGCTGTTAATACCTAAAAATAGTAAGAGTCATCTATGATAAATCCACAGCCAACATATTGCTAAACAGACAGAAATTGGAAGCATTTCCCCTGTAAACCAAGACAAGACAAAACTGCCCACTCTCATCCCTCCAGTTCAACATAGTGTTGGAAGTCCTAGCTAGAACACTCAGACAGGAGAAGGAAATCAGGAGTATCCAAATAGGAAAAGAGGAAGTTAAGCTATTCGTCTTTGCTGACGATATGATCCTTCACCTCAACAATCCAAGAGAATCTGTCAAAAAGCACCTTGCACTGACAAAGGACTGTGCAAAAGACAGTTGCGTTCTTATACAACAACAGCAAACAGGCAGAGAACCAAATAAAAAGCATAATTCCATTCACCATAGACACAGAAAAAATGAAATACCTCAGCATCTTTCTAACCAGAGAAGTGAAAGATCTTTACAATGAAAACTACAAAACACTGCTCAAAGAAGTCAAAGATGACACAAACAAATAAAAAAATATACCATGCTCAAGTATCGGAAGAATCGACATTGTTAAGGTGTCCATCTTACCAATGACATTCTACA